>CAUYSK010049506.1:0-13011 GCA_963575035.1 Avahi laniger
ATAACTCAGAATGAAAGAGGGACAGCAGAGGAACTACTCAATAAACAGTGTTAGGACAACAAAAAGAAAAGCCAATTACAGTTAAACAAAAAACTTACACGTGAAAGGTAAAATATATATATAAAATATATAATGAATATATTTTTCTTTCTTTACCATTGTTAAAGTCAATTTTATCTGATGTAAGAATGGCTACACCTGTTCTCTTTTGGTTTCCATTTGTGTGGAATATATTTTTCCATCCTTTCACTTTGAGTCTGTGTGGCCTTGTGATTTTCTTATCTCCCATTTCTTCAAAACTAATAGTTTATTTTTCTCTGTGAAGTATTATTATTTTGGCTAATTTTTCTAGGACAATATTATACAGTAATGATGTAGATGAACTTTTTATATCTTTCTATATATATGAAAATAGCACATATTTTTTCATTAGGGAAAATGATGGCTGTCAGTTTAAAATAGAAATATTTTTAATCATATAAAAGATCATCTTTAATCTCTTCAATTATGAATGGGTGTTTAATTAAATAGAATTTCTTTCTTAACACCAATTTGCCTGTTAGTTTTATGTCTTATTTCTTGGACATCTTACATTAAATGAATTTGTCAATGCTAGAATAAATATTATTCAGGCTTTGTCCTTTAATGCAGTGGTCCCCAACCTTTTTGGCACCAGGAACCAGTTTCATGGAAGATAATTTTCCATGGACAGATGGGGGATGGTTTTGGGATGATTCAAGCACATTATATTTATTGTGCTGTCGAACCTCTCTGTTAATGATAATCTGTATTTGCAGCCACTCCCTAGGGCCAGGATCACCACCTCAGCTCCACCTCAGATCACTGGGCATTAGATGCTCATAAGGAACATGCAACCTAGATCTCTCACACAATTTACAGTAGGGTTCATGCTCCTATGAGAATCTAATGCTGCCACTGATCTGACAGCAGGTGGAGTTACGCAGTGATGTGAGTGATGGTGAGTGGCTGTGTATACAGAAGAAGCTTCGCTTGCTTGCTGCTGACCTCCTGCTGTGCAGCCAGTTCCCAACAGGCTGTATTGTTTTGAGGACCACAGCTTTAATGTATTCCTTCATATGTGATTTATTGGTCCTTTTAGAAGATGATCTTATACTATTTTTTATTTCAGGATATTACAGGATACGAATGTTTATTTGAATTGCTTTTGTATAGTAGTTATAAGTGCATCCATCACCCATTTAGTGTGCATTGTACCCATTAGGTGTGAATTTACCCATCCCCTCCCCCTTCCTCCCACCTGCTTGATTTCCATTGAATTTTACTGTCATAAGTGCACATGAGTGTTGATCTATAAGTTTAAATTTAGTTATGAGTACATGTAGTTTTTGTTTTTCCATTCTTGTGATACTTCACCTAAAAGAATGGTGTACAGTTCCATCTAGGTTGTTACAAAAGGCATTAGTTCACCATTTTTTGTGGCTGAGTAATACTCCATGGTATACATATACCGCAATTTATTGATTCACTCATGTATTGATGGGCACCTGGGTTGTTTCCAAATCTTTGCAATTGTGAATTGTGCTGCTATAGGCATTTGAGTGCAAGTGCATTTTTTATAAAATGTTTTTTAAAAATATGAAACACTTCACAAATTTGCATGTCATCCTTGCACAGGGTCATTGCTAGTAGTCTCTGTATCATTCTAATTTTAGTGTATGTGCTGCTGAAGGGAGCACAAAATGTCATACTACTTTAAACATTTGTAATATAATTCAACATGCAGTAGGTGCTTACTATATAGCTAGTGAAAAATGTACTCTATTTCATTTAAACCTCAGAACATTTCTACTATGAAATAAGTACCTCTATGTAGCAGATGCTGAAACTTATGCTTTAAAAGTTACATGGTTTGATGATGGTCAGCACTGGCAAAAGGTAGAACTGGGATTTTCCCTACATCTTCTCCCTCCAAAATTAATGTTTTTAAGTACTAAGCTCCATTTTATTTCATTAATCACAAAAGTAGCTCTCTATAAATTAGAAGTTTACATGTGTTGAAGACATATTATTTATATAATCTTTGCTGCAAAAGTATAGACCTCTAAGGCCCATTAGGACTCTGCATTTTTTGAGTAGTCAATACTTGCTTAAGCTTTTTTTTGTATTTTCCCTTTATTTTTATAGATAAATGCATAATGTAAAATGTTAGTTATTTAAATTTTATTTTTCTAATTTTGGCAACAAACACTTTAGAGCTATAAATTCACCTGTAAAGAACTCTTTGGCTACCTTCAAGAATTTTAGTATATGTTCATTTCCTTGTTATCATATTTTCTTTGGTTTGAGAAGAATTAAGAGGAAAAAGAAAGTTTGTTTTATTTTCAAATAGTTCAGGTTTTTTTTTTTAGGTCCCTCCTTCATTTCATATTACTCTTTACACAGAGATTATAATTTACACTTTTATATTTGGGAAATTAATTTAGTTTTAATCTGTGGCTAAATTTGCAATAGGTAAATTGACAAGTGCATTCTCTGAAAAAAGTATAACCATTAATGATATATTTAATAAAGATCATAAAAAGATAAATTTTAATTCAAAAACCAATAATAAAATATTAAAATGAAATCAAGAAATGTAGAAGTGAAGTACTCATTGAAATTCAATTTGTTCTATCAGAATTGAAGGAAGCATTAATAAAGGTACAGAGATTGAAATATTATTGTAAGCATGAAGAGACAGATAAGTGGAGTACATCAGAAAGTTTTGAAATGTGTCAGTATTTATGCAGGAACCTTGCATGTGATGAAGTTTTCATTGAAAATTTGTCAGGAAACAGATGTGTTATTACATTAGTGGCATTGTGACAAGTGGTGATCTGAATTATGCTTACTGAGGTCCTTCAGAATAATAAATTTATCATAGTTGTTACATATAAGAGCTTTGAAGTCATATTAAAGTCTGAGATTCTCAGCTCCCACTTATTTAGTACATAACTTTGAGAAATTGTTTTTCCCTTTACCGGCTTCGGTTTCTTTTTAAAATTGGGCGTAATAATAGTCATTAACTCATTAGATTATTGTAAAAATTAAATTAAATACATTTTCTTTAGCACTTACCACAATAAATAGCATATGATATGATTTTCATAAATATAAGCTATTAGTATATTGTTAGTTACAAACGAAAGTCAGGTCAGTTGTTTCAATATTCTCAGTCCCAACAATTTGTCATCAAACCCTTGTAGATATTATTTTGTTGCCAGCTATAAAATAGTATCAATCAACCAATCATCCATGTACGTGTGCATTAAACAACTGTTTATAGAGTGCCTACAATCGTCTAGGCACTTGGGAAATCGTAGTGTATTAGGCAGGGTCCTAGAACCTGAGTGGCTTAACAAAAACAATGAAGACATAAGTAAATAAGAAGAATATTAATATTAGCTAGTAAAAAAGACAACTTCAAGAATTAAATAGTTGCTAGAATAGTTAGGGTAATGAAAGAACAGAAATAAGGCCAACATTGCTGTAGCACACTGGACAAGGAGGAAAATGGTGAGATAGACAGTTCCAGAGGAAGGTAGAGGGTTGACCCTGGCTTTCAAGGCTGGATGGAACAGGGAGTGTGGATTGTATACTAAATGTGATGGGAAACTGCTAGAATGTTTTGAGCAAGAAGGTAACATGATCTAATTTGTAATTTTAAGAGATTATTGTACAGAGAATGATTTATTAGGCATGGATGACAAGCAGATAAGCCATTAAGAAATGATGGTGTTTGGGGACTAAGTTGGTAGTAAGAGAAATGGAAAGAGTTTCATCAAAGGACAAGTCTGAGATTTCCTTGTGTGAGGCCTGTTTTAATGTTGTCATTTGAGTTTATGGTTATTGTTAAATTTATTGTTTGTGAGATTTTTCTTTCCAGATACCACCATTATATTGGGAAGTACTTGGCTTAAATGTCTTACATAGATATTCAAAATATGTGGAGATTTGGGTAGACGTATAATAGGCACGATGAACCAGAATATTTGAAAAGGTGGAGAACAATGTAAGACAGAAAAAGAGATGGGTTTATGTGGCAAAAGGGAAAGACCTTGGTTCCCTGATGCTGATATCAAGTTTCTAGAGCTTATGAGGAAATAGTTATACTTGCATGTTTAAAAGATTTATGGTATGGCTGCTATTGACTATATATGTGTCCTGGAAAATAAGTTATGGAAGTGAAAAAATTAAAGGGAATGTGAAAATACACATGAAAATGGGAACAGATTTTTAACTCATTGCAAAAGTCAATTCAGTAAATAATATTTAGCATGTGCCATTTACAAATCACTCTACTGGGAATTATGAAATAGATGCTTATTTATGTGAACTGAATACATTTTTCTGAATTACATTGAATAAAATCATAGAATAAGGAATAGCTAGTAGTCACTATATCAAAATACTCAATGTATCAAAAATAAGAAGAGAAATGTATGAATTTCAGAAGTTAGTTGGATGAGAGAAGCCGAATGCTAGCCTGGATGTGGCAGGCGTGAGCAGGTGTACCTAAAAGCACCGGAAGATGCTTTGTGATCCTTCCTGAGTATAGTATAAGAAAATAGCAAAGAAATAGCAACAAAGCCTTAAAAGCTAGAATAGTTAGTATATTGATTTAGATTTTTCCTCTTTTAATAAATGTGTTGAATAATCAGGAGACAAATAACACTGTGTTCTAAATTAGAATTTTCAGAAGTTGGTTAAATCTGGTTCCAGAGGCATAAGCTTATATTGATGCATAATATAAATGAATTACTCTCAGGCCTGACAATTAAGTGTGCAATAATTGTAGCATAATGAGATAATAAAGAGACTCTGTCAGGCTTTTTTTAGGCAAAGAGGCTTGAGGATACAAATATTTGAAAACAGAGAATACCAATTAGTTTTTATGCTGCCCTATTAGTAGGACAAAGGGTTATATTTGTTAAATCTGCAGTGAAATGAAGGCAGAGGAAAACAAAATGCAGCTCGCATCATGGTGCCCGTGTTAAACAAGTCATGGCCATTATATGCTGGAAAACAGCAGAATAATTGAGAATCAGATTTCCTTTCCAGCAAAAGCCACTCTGACTATTGTGGCACAAGTGACACATAGGACGGGGTTACAGATTCCTATATTCTCTCTCTTTCCTTGGAATTAGGATCCAAAGTGCAACATTTATCAGTACTTACCTAAAAAAACCTTAGCATTATTTTAGATTAATTATCATTATATATATGTCCTAGGCGTTTGATCTCTACCAGGCCTGAAAGGGTTGATTAATCTGCACTTAAATTTATACTGCTTTGTGTGTGTCCAGTAAAACGGACGTTTTAAGTAGCTGTTCTCTAAGGTTAATTTGTTCTGTAAAATTGCCCATATTTCTCCAGAGTATTCATTAGTGGAATAAAACAGAGAACTAATCTAGATGCTATAGGATTATCACTACTGCCATACGGTTATTTCTGATAAAATTCCAATTGGTATTACCTCCCAGGGCTTGAACAAACAAAGTATATTATGACAACTCTTGGCTCTTACATATATCTTGTAAAAACCTCAGAGGAAATTGCTGAGAATTGCGAGTCAACCAAAACATTAGGAAGGTACTCGCTGCAGTAATTTATTGAAGAGCTTTTCAATGACATTTTGATATTTAACAGATAACTCTAGCAAACATTATTAAGAAATAAATTAAACTTCATATTATGCTATAACACTTAGCACATTTCAACAATTCCAATGCATTTTCAAGAATCCTTTAGTCTTTTAAGACTGAAAATAACATAGTTTCTACAGGAAACAAAGTATATTATATCTTTAAAACATACACACAGACACATAAAGAAAAGAGAAAATTAAAAATACCTTTATATTGATCACTTTTTGAAAATAGAGGTATCATAAATTTTGATAATTCCCTAAATTTTTTTAAAAAATCGCTATTTGTATTTATATTAGTTGTATTACAAAAGACTCAGGATATAGCATTGTGCATAAAATAAAACATAAAAGATCTTAGTTGTCCTCCATACTCTTCCTTCATCAAAAGTAGTAGGTTGTTGTTAGTTATGAATTTTTTCACTTCCTGTTCTATTCAATTGCTTGCTCATATCATATATGTATAGATTTATATTTTTGCTCAAGTTAGATTAATTCATATTCTTTCCTCTAATTTTACTTTTTTAACTTAAAATTTTTATTTGGTAGAATTTCTTGAAGGAAATAAGGGTAACTTGCAGAATGGAAGAAAGATTTCAACAACCACTGTTGGGCAGCTCTTCTGTGCATTTCATAAGAAGGAGTTTGTTGACCATTCTGGGAGCTGACATTAGGGTAGAAAACTCTTTAATTTTTCTATGTTATGTAAATTTTAAAGCAATAGAAATATTACAGAACATGCATGTTTATAAACTACCTTTATTCAACAATATTCCACTAGCATTTCCCCATGCCATTACACTCTAATTTTAAAATTTTTTTGTGTTGTTTCATTGTATGTATTCACCATAATTTACTTAAATATTACATTATTACATAATTATGTTTTTAACTGTGGAAACTTTATTTTTTCTTCTGCTAAATAATGCTGTAATTAATATCATTGAGCATGAATCTTTTTTTCCAGTTGAGCTCAATTTCTTAGTAGATTCTCAGAAGCGAAAGAATATATTTTAAAACGATTTAACACTTTTCAGAGCGGTTGTTGCTTTTCATTTATTTAAACTGAGGTTAAATAGAGAACTCTTTTATTAAACCCTCAGAATGATATTAAGAGTGATTGTGGTTGCTTAATGAAATAAAAGCCTCTTAATTGTTTTATTTTAAATACTCCAGCTGATAAGATTTTCATAAATATACTTCATTAATTCTAGTTTCCTCTAATGGCTACAAAACTTATTATATCCTTGGAACTGCTCTGTCTCTGTACACACTGGTAATTACATTTTCTCAATAAGCTCTATTTATTTAGAATTCTTGGTGTCTGTTCAGTGCTAAGAAAATAAATCTCTAAAAATCAATTACTGAAATAAATAAATATCCAAAAGATTACATTAGATCACCTATCTCTTTGCTGACAATGTTGAAAACCTTGCTTGGTCTGCCATTCCTGAAAGAAAAGCTGATACTTACATCATTTTTTCCACGACCCCAAATTTTAAATTGTGTCTACTTTAGTTAAGATTCTGTAGTAGATTGAATTCATAGGAAGGAGATGGTCTAACTCACAGAAATGAAAAAAGACCTGAAAAAGTAGAGCTGAACAAACAATTCTGGAGAAGAATTTTGGAGAAGTCTGTTGACCATTTCAGGCAGCTGCCATTAATACAAGCAAGTTCTAGAAATTTTCTGATTCTAATGTCTCCAAGTCCAAATTTCATTCGCCCAGTAAAGAAGATCCAATTCAGCTGGCTATGTTCCAGGTACAAAAATTACAAAGCATGCACAGCCATTGAGGACACAACTCTATGTGTTCAGTGGGTCAGAAAAATTATCATGATAAGGCCACAATCTAATTGTCTTAGTATCATCTACTGTTTCCAAGAATATTGACAGTTATTAGTGATTATTTTAATAAATGAGATATGTAAGTGAGAAAACAGGTTCAAGGTCTGGCATTAGGGAATTTGCTGGACTTGTCTTTTGAAGCAACTGGCACATAAGGTACTGCCTAAAATTGGAAATTGTATAACAAGGAATTTTTCTGTTTTGGCCCTAGCCTTGAGGAGGCTTAGCGTCAAATGAAAGATCACCCTTTATTGTTAACACATTTTCTTTTTCCTACTGACTTTGGTCTTGATGTTTCAACTATCTCTTCTTCATTTATCATGTATGTCATTGTAAATTGCTATAAATCCTGTGTCATAGTTTGGAAATTCATATAAATGATGGTAATAATATTTTTCATAAGGTTGTACAAATTGGGACTAATATTAAACTAATATTTTTTGACTCAAAATATAGCTTCATTTCCATTTAACCATCACCCCTATTGAAACTCAAAACGCCCTCAAGCCATTTGAAATTTCTACTTCACTGTTATTCCCATAGTTTGCTTTCTTTCCACTTCTCAGATTACTTTATTAATAATGGTAATTTTATGTTGACAAATTTAGAATGTGTCTGCTTATTTACTCTATTATCATATAACATCATCATATAACAGTCAATAATGCAATTGAAGCATTTGCTAAAATTCCTAAAATTGAGGCAGATGAAATTTATAAATCATAATTTGTATTGGCAATTATGTGTTTTAGTAATTATTTTTATCCTAAGAAGTGAAAGTCAGCTTGAGTTTGGAAGTTTTAGAAAGATGACAATTCAGAAATTTATAAAATGATTATATTTTTTTTCACAGATTAGGTAGATAGATATAGATGTACATGATAAATTCTACAATTAGAATGTAATTGGCCATCTCTAATAAAGGAACTAAGAGAGAAGTTCAAATAAGTAATTTTAATATGATAAACAATATATTACTTTTTCACTTGGCATCAGAATTTTCTGAGGTAAAAGGCTGTCTTTTTTTAAAGTAAAATATCTTACCAACCAACTTTGTAAGATATTGAGATCTAGAATACATTATTTTGAAATAAATAGTAAAATACAAAGATAACTAAAAAAACATAAATTTGAATTTGGGATATATGGAGAAATAAGAAAAGAAATCAGATTGGACAAATTAAAACCATAGAATATGGCTTCAGTTTTAAATCTGAAAATGTGGACAACATGGTCAGGAAAGAAATTTCCAGTAGCAGTTTGCCCAAAAGTCTTTTATGAACAGGAAATTTCTTAATATCACATACTACACTGTGTTTCTGTGATGTAATTGTCCTTCTTCCAAGGTGTGAAAAACATTATTAAGTTCTACAGTGTGCATGAATTTTATTTGAAAAATGTGCACACATTTTAATTTCAGTTTTTGGGAGGGGAAAGATCAAGAAAAATAAGCTACATACCATCTCTTGTAACGGTACTGAATAGAGAAAAATATCATCTGCAGAATTTGAGATAAGAATGAGATCAAGATTTTTGTAACTGTAAGTATCAATTTCAGGCATGATGATTTCAGGGGATTATATTTAAATATGAAAGAATAGGGTAAACTCACCTGGCATTTTGGATTCATTACTGAAACATAGAGAACACAATAAGCACCAGCAAAGAGGTAAAAAATGATATTATAGCAACGACAAATAATTGAATTCAGAACTAGTTCAAACATATGGTCATTTTCAAGAGGGGACTTGAAGATGATTTAGAATTCTTCAAAGGGAAGAAGAGGAAATATATTCCAGAAAGAAACATTTGTTAAAAAGATTATTGAATTCCTTTGGCCTTCACTACACTTACACAGTGCGTCTGGCAGAAGTAACTTTAGAGACACATTGGTAAGATGAGGGATATTTTGATTAAAGATACTCAGAGAAAATTCCTGTCAGTGAGCAGACTGAATCCTGAAATTGTGGGAGAAACATATCTATCTTACGGATATGCTACCACCTTTATCAAGACTTGAAAGAGCTCCAGACTGAGAGATCTTTGGAATATTTCATAATTATTACCTAGATGACTTGGCTAATTGTACCTGTTTTATAAATATAAACATGTATGTGTGTATGTGTACACACATATATATTTATTTTTAATTGACAAAATTTGTATCTATTTTTGGGATACAAGGTAATGTTTTGATATATAAATATACATTATAGAATGATTAAAACAAGCTAATTAATATGACAAAGACATAGTAGCTTATTTTTGAAATCTATCCTTCTCTATCTCCACTTATCTAAAAGGTACCATCAAGATATTTGTAGAGGCATGTATGATTTCTACAAGAAATAGGTATTCAAGTGTGCCTAGCATATAGATGGTATTAAAATCTGTGTGGATTGATAAGGTCACATAGATGACAGTGTTGAGACTGAGATAAAGGGGGTCATACATACAAGCCTGAGTCACTTCAAAATTTAAAGATAAGAAAGAGTAAGAGATTTTACTTAAAGGACATGGAAATTCACTCCAGTGGCTTACAAAGTTGCTTAATCCCACTGAGACACAAGTTCCTCCCTCGTAAAACAGAATTACTTCAAACAGATATTAGGAGAATTAAATTTTTAAAGCTTTTGAAAAAGTGGCTATAATATATTAAACACTCAGTATATGTAAATAAACTTGAGTGAGATCCAGGAGTTTGCATTTTATTTTTATATAGTTTCCTAAATGATTGCTATGAATAGCTAAGCCGCATTTTCTACTACATTATGATTATTTGAAGAAATAAAAAGATGTGTTTTGAGCCATACTTTGAGCCATACACATAATGGACTGGCTTTTCATCCTGATATTCTGAAATCATGAGTATGGAGTAGCATCTCATAAGGATCACCTCAACCCATGTATTTTTTTATCAAATTCATACATATGTTACATTTTCTTTCATTTATATTTTCCCTATCTCTTCTGTTTCACCCCTTTTTGATGTTCTCCTAATTGTATAAACCTAAGTACTCTACTGGTTTCCAACTTATTTTTCACAATTTGGGGGGAATTTTCCTTTGTATGTATAAATCCATAGATTTGCCACCAAACAAAAGCAGTTTGGAGAGCCTGAAGAAGACTTAGGGATTTGTCATGGGTGAATGAGATGTTTGTAAGTTTTCCTAGAAGTTCAAACTTGCTGTATATAGAACAGAGCTGCAAGTATCACAAACATTGCCGTGGAGGATAATTGACTGTTTCTATTCCTTTGGATAAAGGAAGTTAATAAGTAAATCACACACAACAAATCTATACGTCAATTAGCAAATTGTAATTTTTTAAATTTTGCCATAACATGCCTGGGATATTGGTAACATAGGGTAAAATTTGACCTTACATTTTTTGTTTCAAATCAAATATAAATATGCTTCAAGTTCTTCTGATATTTACACTTTAAGAAGGTAATTTTATAATAGAAAATGCTGACATGAATGTGAAAGGAAGTGTTAACATTGCTGAAATAAAAATTCATTATTATTGTTATTCTAATGCAAATTAGTTAAATACAGCTGCAGAGCTTTTCACATGTGTGTCATGTTCAAATCCTTCAAAATATGTATATATGAACCCTAAAATTTAACAATTAAATTCTCTCAGGAATTATTTTCACGTTGTTTCACCTGTGACTCCCTCTCCTTCCTCAGTCAAATTTTATGCCTTTCAAGGACAGGACTATTTGCAAAGTATTTTTGTATTTCCCACTGAACATGTGATATTATTCTATGAAGGCCATATAATTTAACAAATAATTGATTGGGTCACTTTTAATGACCATATGTACCTGCAAATATATTTTCGATTTTATAAGTGGTTTGGCAAGGTGTTAAAAGGTCATGATTATGAACAAAATAAGAATTTAAACAAGCTAACACAAATGAATATTTGATTAATTTTATGATTTGATCTTTTTAAGAATTTATAAACATAACTACTTTTACTTTCACAATGAAAAAAATGTATGTGTATGTCTCTGTGATTGTATGCTTAATATTTATTTGGAGAGGAAATGAAGGATATGTTCAAATTGAAAATTCAATTCAAACCTATCAGTGGTCAATGACATTTTTAGGTTCTGTCACACATGTTGTGGAAGAAATTACCTGAGAAAAATGCTTGCAATTTTCAATAGTATATTAATATTATTTGACATTGCTGTCTGGTAGATACAAAGACATGGTAAGCATAGTCTTGATCATTCAGAGGATAATATTTCGCAGAGAACAAGGCCAAAGCAAATATCTATAAAGTAACTAAATCTGTACCAGATTATTTAATGCCAGATGTATTTGCAGTGACATGACCACAGACACAACCACAATAATAATGGCTAAAAACTGTTTTAATTATAAAAGAAGTAAAATAACAGTACTGAGTTAAGAGAAAAGCAAAGTCCCTGGGGGAATAATAGAAACCGGGAAGACTTCTGTTAAGTGTGAAATTTAAACTAGTTGTTGAATGATGGTTGTCATATATGGCTGAAGAGTTCAAGAAGAAAAAATGTATTCTGGAGAAGATCAACTTGAAAAATTATGATGGTGAAATAGTACATGGTGATTTTGAGGACTGGCAATCTGGTCTGGCTTATTAAGTTTTCTGAAGTGGAACAGAACATTTAGCATTATTGTTTGTTTTGTTTTACTTATTTATTTATTTATTTATTTTTATTTCAGCATTTTATGGGGGGTAGAGATGTTTAGGTTACGTATGTTGTCCTTCTCCCCCCAAATCCAAGTTTCAAGTGTCCATCCTTTGGGTGGTGCGCATTGCACTCTTTGTGTATGCATATACCCGTCCCCTCTGCCCCCCTCTGCCCTTCCCCTCCCCCCAGACACCCCATAAATGTTATTCTTATATGTACACTTATGTGTTGATCAGTTAATACCATTTGATGGTGAGTACATGTGGTGCTTATTTTTCCATTCTTGGGATACCTCACTTAGTAGAATGCGTTCCAACTCTATCCAGGAGTATACAAGAGATGCTATATCACCATTGTTTCTTAAAGCTGAATAGTACTCCATGGATTTTTATTTCAGCATATTACAGAGGTACAAATGTTTAGGTTACATTGATTGCCTTTGCCCCACCTGAGTCAGAGCTTCAAGTGTGTCCATCTCCCATACGGTGCACATCTCACCCATAAGGTCTGAATATACCCATCCCCCTCCTCTCCCTCCCACCTGCCCAACACCCAATGAATGTTACTACTATATGTGCACAAAAGTGTTCATCAGTTAATACCAATTTGTCCAATGAATGTTACTACTATATGTGCACAAAAGTGTTCATCAGTTAATACCAATTTGCCCAATGAATGTTACTACTATATGTGCACAAAAGTGTTCATCAGTTAATACCAATTTGATGGTGAGTACATGTGGTGCTTGATTTTTTATTCTTGTGATACTTCACTTAGTAGAATGGGTTCCAGCTCTATCCAGGATAAT
>CAUYSK010049507.1:0-30623 GCA_963575035.1 Avahi laniger
CAATTAATTTCTTTCTATTTTTGGTAGAGTCGGGGTCTCGCTCTTGCTCAGGCTGGTCTCGAACTCCTGAGCTCAGAATGATCCGCCCACCTCGGCCTCCCAGAGTGCTAGGATTACAGGCGTGAGCCACCGCGCCCGGCCCCCTGATTTATATTTTTAAAAGGTAACTTTGGCTGCTGAGTGGAGAATGGTTTGTGCAGGGGCAAAAGTGGAAGCAGGAGACCTTCAAGAAGCTTCCCAGAAGCACGGAGGTGACCACGGTGCCTAAACTCAGTGGGAACAACACCACTACCCCACCACAGTATACTGCCCTTAGTGTTTTCGTTTTGTTTTGTTTTTGAGACAGAGTCTCGCTCCTACACCTGGGCTAGAGTGCACTGGCATGAGTTCACTGCAACCTTGAACTCCTGGGCTCAAGTGATCCTCCTGCCTCAGCTTCCTGAGTAGCTAGGACTTCAGGCATGTGCCACCATGCCCGGCTAACTTTTAAATTTTTTGTAGAGATGGGATCTTGCTGTGTTGCCCAGGCTGGTCTCAAACTCCTGACCTCAACTGATCCTCCTGCTTCGGCCTCCCAAAGTGCTAGGATTACATGTGAGTCACTGTGCCCGGCCAGTGTTATTATTTTGATATTCATGCTACTAGATTACCAGCAAAAGCAGTATGGCTTCTTTTCTCCCTTCTAGTAGGCATTTTAATTCTATTCTATTCTTATTTCCCTTTTTATTTAGGTATGAACATATGCAGTTTCCTACTAAGTTATTTTTAAATTTTATACTCCATCACTTGTGTTTAATTTGTATTTATGAATAGAAATATATTCTTATGATGAGTTCTTTATCTTTTCCCATCTTCCATTGCTATTTGGTATTTCAGAACCTTACTGTTAGATGGCTTATTCTTCCTTCTTATGATGGTTAATTTTATGGGTCAACTTGCCTGGGCTACAAGATGCCCAGAGAGCTGGTAAAACATTATTTGTGGGTGTGTCTGTGAAGGTGTTTGTGGAAGAGATAAGCATCTGAATCAGTAGACCGAGCAGAGCAGATTGCCCTCCCCAATGTGGGTGAGCATCATTCAATCTCTTGAGAGCCCAGATAGAGCAAAAAGGCAGAGCAAGGGCTAATTGTCTCTCTTCTTGAGCTGGGACATCCATCATCTCCAGTCCTCGGACATCAGAGCTCTGGTTCTTGGGCCATCAAAACCCAGGCCTTTCACCAGCAGCACCCTGCACCTCCCCACGGCCCTGCCCCATGCCCCCAACTCAGACCTTTGGCCTTGGACCGGTTGTTGCACCACTGGCTCGCCTGTCTCCCAGGCCTCCAGACTGAGACCGAATTGCAGCCCCAGCTCTCCTGGTCCTCCAGTTTAGGGACTGCATGTCACAGGACTTCTCGTCCTTCATAATCACGTGAGCCAATTCCCAAATAAATGTCTTCTTATATATCTGCATGTACCCTATTGGTTTTGTTTCTCTGCAGAACCCTGACTAATATACCCCTCCTTTCTCTTCTTTTATCTTCTTGGAAGGATTGGATTTGGTCACATTCTGTCTTCATTTTTGTGTGAAATCCTCCTCATACCCGTTGCTGTTCTGCGATGAGAAAGGGCATCAAAGACTAAATAAAGATTGCTGCCATAAAAATCAGTCATATTTAGTCATAAGCATGCATTTTGTAAACAGTTACTATGTGTTAGGCACCAAGCTACAAGTTCGTCTCATTGGATTCTCCTGACAATCCTATGAAATGGACACATCTATCGTCCCATGTTACGGAAGAAGCAAAGCTCTGGGAAACTGAGCAGATTTCCCAAGGCCTCACGGGAGAGTGGGTGGCAGAGCCCGCTTCGAGAGCCACCCTGCCCGGTTCTGAGATTCATCTCCCCCACTGTACCCCCATGGTTGGTTTTTGTGGGCTCGGCTAACCCAGTTTGAGAAAGAAGGATGTGGAGCTACGTGAGCATTGACTAGTCGTATTCTCTGCACCTACATGAGGTAAACAACGTGCAAATTCAAGTTCTAAAGCACACAAGAACCTATTTGTTTTCTGAGTCGACCATTCAGGCATTTTCTGTATCAGCTCTGTGACTCCTCGGGTAAGCTGGGCCTTGCTTGGATGTGATGTTGCTGTCAGTCCGGATTTGTGCTCACATGTGTGCACGGTCCCTGGACGCCGCGCGGCTCTCGAGTGTGGCCCACTAATGGCTCCTGCCCAGCGCATCTCCACTGCAAGACGCAGAGCTGACGCGGCTGCCCAGCCGGTCCTGGCCTAACGACTTCCATTATTTTCGTGCCTGGCCACTGTTCATGACATTCGGCCATCACACACACACTCCAAATAGAATTAGGACGTACTGGAAAATGTGACTTCTGTAGAGAAAGTTGAAAATCCAAAAACTGCCATCTGGATTTTACATCTTCCGCAACAAGACGGGCTCCCAGGGCGGCACGTTTGGGGGCAGCTCCACACGTTCAGCAGCAGTTTGCTTCCTCTCTCTCCTCCCTGCACCCGGATGCCGAGTCCAGCCCTGTAGCGTGAGTGGATTGGAAACGGGTCAGTGGGAGAGGAGCCTTGTTCTCCGACCGCGACCGCGAACAGGCCTGCACACTCCTCCCCGCCTGCTCCTGCTGCTGTTTTTCCTTCTTTGAAACCTTGATGAAACCATCCTCTGGTGACGTCTGCCCCTCGTTCTCTGCATAGTCAGCCCTTTCATTGCTTTATGCCTTTTATCAAGGCTGGTGGAGCTCCCTGCGGAAGGCAAGGAGGGTCATGGGAAGCACAAGCTCCCACTAAACGGCAGCCATTACTACTGTGCTATTATTGGTAAAACCTTAAGGCAGGCTTCCTGCCTTCTCTGTCTCTTACGTTCTTCTTGGTGTCTAGAACAGTGCTGGGTACACAATATTTATTATTAGACGCTTGGTGGCCTCGCTTTATGCTTCAGATTCTCTACCTATAAAAAAAATTCTATCAGTGTTTCCTCAACTTCAGTCGTTTCCCCATTACTTTGCATATTGGGATACTGTCTGTATAATTATTTTTTCAGTGTACTTTAAATCAATTGATCACCATTTTAAAAAATTGTTTTATTTTACAATCTGTATGTTACATCACTACCACAAATTGGAAACCAGCACCTTATGCATGAAGTGGAAAGAAACTTTAAAACTTAATTTATAGCTACTAAAATTAAAAATGTAAGTCCATATAACATCTAAAAATGTCTCCCATGTCACCTATGAAATAGGACATTGATATCTGAGCTTTCCTTGGAGGGGGCTGTAACGGAAGCTGTCAGTGTACTGCAGACCTTGCTGTTTCACTGTGCTGTGGACACTTCTTACCACCAGGGTCTGCATCTCTGTGCCCGAGGACCTTTCCAGGAACCACAGAAGGCCCCTCTTCCCCGCCTTGTAGGCTGCTAGGGAATTAACATCCCTGAGAGTAACCTCAACCAATGACTGATGGGTGTTGGTGTATAAGTACCCCAGCTCTCTCGACCCTCTGGTGGGATGCTTCTGTCTTTATTTCCCAGAGTTTCTCTGCAGAGTCAAGCTGCAGTCACTTGCTGTAGTAGCTGGCTAAATGTCATGGACTTTGTTACCTTCTTCCTCTCCTACCCGTAACCTCCCCAACCCATAACCAGTGTCCTCATACCTCCCAAATGAACTATTTGCTCTCAAATCTTTGCCTCCAGGTCTTCTTCTGGGAGAGTCCAAACTAAGTCAGCGGCAGTCTGCAAATCAGGGGTCAGTGGTCATTTTATTTTGCATGGCGTGTGCTTTGTATAACTATGCATTGTCTGTGCTGATTTATCAAATGATAAGTGGGGACAGGTACAACCACACTTTGACAACTATTTTATCCAGTTAACATTTTCCCACAAAAGAACAATTTGAAAATATTTTCCAGAAAAAAAAGTCTTTTTGAACTGAATCTAAATAGTTTCCAGTAGTAATGGCTTTTTCCAATGCACACAAGTAAATATGAGCCATTTTTTTACTTGGATGATGTTTTGTTTGGATAATGTCTTCCAGTGAAGGAAAGTCAATATGCTTAAAGCCTGGCAGTTATTAAGCAGAAATGTTGGTTATAAATGCAAATAAGTGCTTTATGAGAGAATATTTGAAGGAGATATTGACCATCATAGTGATGGTCAATAGTGACCATGGTTACTAATTCCCAAATCCTCACAATTTTATCATTTGTGCTTTTATTTAATTGGATCCTCTATATAAAAGCTATACCATTGTCTCCTGCAAAAACTCAGTCCAGGGAATGAAACAACAAAAACGACTTGAGTTAAAAGGGCAGGTTTATACTCTGTTGATCGAGATGCTCTACCTGTTTTCTACTTTGTCTTTGATTCAGAGATTCCAATGTTTAGTGTGGTTCCTTTTAAGGACTCTTACTTGCTTATTTGGCATTCAGACTATTTTTTCAGCTATTGCTGGGCTTCTCACCAATGGAATCCATTGGTCACTGCAAAAATCTAGTTGTTCAGCTTTCTAGGGGCTAAGAATATAGCAGTGAGCAAAAGAGACCAAGTCCCACCCTTCATGGAGTTTAAAGACTAGTGAGAAGTCTAAGCCTTTATTCAAACAAACAAATAATTATAAAGTACAAATGCTATGAAGGAAGAGGACATTACACTTTGAGAGAGAAATCAAGAAAGTACTTATATATTTGGGTAGGGATTATCAATTGGAGATTGTGTTCAGCTGGGAGTAAAAATAAACCCTAATGAATAGTAGCTTAAATAATTTAAAATGCGTTTCTTCTCCTTGAGGGTTGAGAAATCTGGAGGCGAGCAGAGCAGGGTTATCATGGAGACTCCTCAATGTCATCAGGGCCCTAGGTTCCTTCTAATTTTCTGATCTGCCATTGTTAGAATAGAGCCCTTGACCTCATGCCTACAAGAAGGCTGCTAGAGCTCCATTTATCCAGACAGAGGCAAGGAAGAAGGGCCAAGTGCAAACAGAGCTAGCTTGCCTGTTGAATTGTCCTCCGTTTTAGGAAAAATTTCCAGAATTACAATCTAACAACTTCTGTTCATTGGCCAGAGCTATGTTATGTGACCACCCTCAGCTGCAAAAGAGGCTGGGACATGTAGTATTTTCTGGAAACTTCACCACCAACAAAATCAGAATAATGTTAAGTAAGAAAAATGAGAATGGGTATTGTACGGGCAGCTAGCAACTCTGTCACAGTATAAGGATCAAGGAATGTGCCTTTGAGGAAGTAACATCTAAGCTAAGACCTAAAAATAAACAAGAGTCACCTATGCTAAGCACAGTGGGAGAGGCATTCCCGAAGAAGGAACAGCAGTGTGTGAAGGAGGGAAAGGAGGGGAGAGGAAGAGTGTAGCTTCCCATTTGTGGCGTCCCATAGTGAGCAGCGTGGGACTATCTGCCCCCTTCCTGGATTCCCATCCAGGGCACAAGGACTGCAGTCATATAATAAAAGAATGCTGAGCAGGAATATTAAACGTCTGCTGTCAGAATATTATATATCACCATTTCTCCGTGACTCATCCCTTCCCACATATCTTCAATTTTGAGCACTTGGTACTTTTTCCACTGGAAATATGAAATGGTGGTCCCTCTTCCTGCCAAACACCTCGTCAGCTTTGTTCTGGACATTGGAAAAAAGAAATCCTGTTTCCTGTCTTTTGTTTCCTGGCTGAAGCTTCTGGTTCTGCCCCTTCTTGGTCTCACAGTGTCTATTTCCGCCTCAGGCCCCAAAGTCTCTAACAAACCCATAGATCACTTTTCTCTTCACAGTTCCTAGTTAGTCATACAGAATTATCAAAGAGGAAAATAACTTTTCTCCCTCCCATGGGTTTTTTCCTCCTTGGATCACTTTGTTTTGTTTTTTTCCTTAGGTTAGTTTCCCAGGCTCTTCTCTGCAAAGGCAGGAAGAAATCAGCAGGTGTTGGGGGCCTGGTTCTCCTGGGGAACATGCTGGAGCCGTGTTGGTGTCAGACTAGAAATGATGTAATCAGGTCACTGGCAACAACATGAAGACAAGGGAAACTCCGGAGTTTCTATCTTGGGTATGGGGATTGAGATATAACACTATGGCCAGGAGGGGGAGTACAGTGCACCTCCTCACAGAGAACAGCTTTTGAATTTGCACAGTTTTTCCCACTTCGAGGCTGGTTGATCTTAGGCAAGTTACTTGATCACTTTAGTCTTAGGGTTTTTTATTCCGTAAAAGAAAGAGGTAAAATTTCCTATCTGTGATGGAATTTTAAGTATCAGCTTGACTGGGCTAAGGGATGCCCAGATAGCTGACAAAACATTGTTTCTGGGTGTGTCTGTGAGGGTGTTTCTGAAAGAGATTAGCACTTGAATCGGCAGACTGAGTAAGAAGATCCACCCTCACCAATGTGAGCAGGCATCATCCAGTCTGGATGGAACACAAGGGCAGAGGAAGGGTGAGTTTGCTCTCTTGCTGGAGCTGGGACATCCATCGTCTCCTGTCCTTGAACACTGGCTCCCCTGGTTCTAGGGCTTTTGAACTCCAGACTTATACCAGCAAGCTCCTTCATCCGCTAGCTTCTCAGACTTTCAACCTCGACTTGTAGTTATACCACCAGCACCTCTGTTTCTCAGGCCTTTGAACTCAGACCGAATTACATCACCGGCTCTCCTGGTTCTCCAGCTCACAGATGTCATCTCGTGGGACTTCTTGTCCTTCATAATCATGTGAGCTAATTCTCTAATAAATCTCCTCCTATTTGTCTATATATATCCTGTTCTCTTTTTCTGGAGAACTCTAATATACCACCTAATCAAGTTCTTGTGAAGATTCAATAAAATAATGTGTGTGAAGTGCAGGCCATAGTGCCAAATGGTAAGTTCTCAACGAATGGTCATTATTATTATTACTAGTGGGATTTAGATAATGTGTTTTCTATGAAAATAATAAATACTATTTTTCATTCCAGCTCTGAGAAAAAAATGTTTGGAAGATCACCGATCCCTCCATGGAGAGGCTGGCTTGGGAATAGTTGACGTGGGGAAGACAGACATCAACTGTGAGCCCTTTCTGTACGAGACTTGACGTAGAGAAGATAAACTCCCTAGAGTGTGGGCTACTTGGGATGGATGATGCATCCCAAGGAGTTGTCAGTTTGAGGCCATCCCCAGCTATACAGCTCACCCGGGAGGTGCCTGAGGATGAGGAAGGAGACAGCCTGCTCTGGATTCTTTTCAGGGTGTCGACGAATTAGTCTATTGACAGATGAGGAGAATTCCAGCTGGAAATATAGATTAGGAATCACGTTTCTCACTCTCATGAAAATATAGGGGAGACAGCTCTTTGATTCTTTCTGCCAGTCTGTTAAAGCTATTCTGAGGTTGACTGTAATTCAGAGCTTTGTTTCTCTATCCCACTAAACCATTAACTTCTGGAAGTTAATTGTAGACCAAGATGAGAGGATTTAGGTGTGGCTCCAGATGTATGTCTGTTATACATGTCAACTACATTTATATCTGTGCTATATCCATTAGGATAGGATAAGGTATACTGCAGAAACTGATAGCCTGAAAATCTCAGTGGCTTAAAACAACAAAAAGTTGTTTTGTTCACACTGCATGTCCAGATCAATGCCAACTGTCCCTGGCAGGGAAAAAGGGGACACAGAGAATCATACTGTAATTCTTATAAATTGATGCCCATATTCCAATAGCTCAACCAGATCTTGTACCCACACCTAACTTTAGGAAAGAGTTCTCTTGTCAGTGTTAACAATTTTTCCAATTCTAATGGATCTATCTGTAGTCGAGTAATCTAATGAGTATCTTGAGTCTTTGAAATTATCTGGCTTGAAGCTGTAGAGGATGGACCAGTGATCTAGTAAAAATGAGAATGGGAATTTTAAAATGCCTGCTAAGAATCTCTTTTAAGGAAGAAGTAATGTTTCATCTGGTCACTATGTTTAAAATCAAACCTGTTCCATACCTTATATTTGAGTCTTAAAATAGATACAGAAAGTTTGTACAATAAAACAGTCAAGGTAGATACAATTAGCAATGCTGATTTTTTTGAATAAGTGGTTAAAATAATCTTTGTAAGAATAATAGATTTAGAGTATATTGAACTTTTCCAAGGGAGATCAGGACAGACGTGTCATTAGTATGTCTATATCACTTCATTACCTTAGTCCAAATTCATTCTGTTTACAACTTAGAAGTTGAGAAAATAATCTACTTAGTTGAAGGATGACTTCAGATCACACCTACCAGTTAAAACACCAAGAACACGTTGCACTTTTCAACTGTTTTGAATGAAATGTGTAAGTGAAGCCAGCAGAGATATCATAATAACTAAGCCACCAGGTGCTGACTGCCTAACATATATCTGGCACTGGGCTAAGCACATTGTACACATTATCACATTTTACCACCTTCCCAGCAAGATGCAAGGCTTTGAGATCTACAATGTGCTGCCCAAAGTCACTCAGCGAGTACACAGCAAAGCCAAAGTCTAATCTCAGGTTTATCTGAATCCAAAAGTCAAATTCTGAACTAAATAGCAGTGAATGAATGAGATTGACTCCACTGAGGGAACCCTGAAGATTTGGTGGGAAATTTCGACTATTTGTGTATGTGCTTAGTTGACTATTTTCCATTCAAGAAACTGAGGCACAAAAAGAGCTCTCCCAGGAATATGTAGTAGGCCTTATATGAAGGAATTCTGAAAGTGATAAAATCACACTATGTTCCCAGTCCCCAGTGGAGAACATGATATCTAATTTGAGCTCTCTGAGAGCTAACTGGCCCTGGGAAAAGTATGGCTGATGTGAGCATTTTACTTATAGTTGCTCTATCAGATTTTTGGAAACTTCCACTCTTCATAAACTCAAGCCAAAGCATGACTGTGCCTAGAAGATGGAACAGCTCTTCAGGAAGGGAAATACCCATCCAGGATCCTAAGTTTGAAATCATCTGACACTATCTAAAGGCTTGGCCAAACTTCAAACTTGGCGGAATTCACTAGGGGTAACCTGGAATTTCTATTTCCGAGAAAGGTATTTCGTGACACTTTTTTTTAACCCTAAGATGGTACCTCAGTCTGTGGACTCTACAGAATATTCTTTGATTGCACAGACATTTCTTTAGTATTCCTCTGTGCTAGGCATGTGATGGCAATACTCTGGTGGACAAAACATAGTTCCTGCCCTCAAGGAACTTATAGTCCAGTCAGGGATACAGAACATGATAAGGGAAGTGGGTTCAGCTGTCATTTTATTTGAGATTCAATGCCACTTCGAATATTGTTTCAAGTGATGCCTTAGAATAAGCACATACTTTCAATTTAAGGTGATGGGTCGTGGTGTAAGGAAGACTTGGATCAGATGGGGACACATAGATAGTAAATGATTACGTTGTTCATTAACTCTGTTACCTAACCTCACTGAGCTTCAATTTTCCCTCTGTTTAAAATGGGGATAATATTAATAATATTGACTTTAAAGGGCCATTGTAAGGATTAAACGAGGTAATGCATATAAACATCCAGCATCATACCTGGTTGATGCAAATTCTCAATAACTGTTAGCACAGTCAATAAAGACAAGAAATAGTAATAATGGAACAGTGAGATGGGGGAAGAAATAAAATAGAGGCTGCTGAAAGAAAAGGGTTCAATCACTAAAACTGTTTTCTCTGTAATAGTCATCCTTTAAAATGCATATTTGGATGAAATTTCCAGCCCCTTTATTCTAAATACTTAAAAGAGTTGACATTTTCTTAAATTTGTGTGTAAAGGGCAGATGTAGCTGAAGGGGAGCTGGTTTGAACTGAGCCCAAACTCTTTTCCTTTTCCCTTTTTCTCTTGTCCTTTCCTTCTCTGAGGTCCAGAGCAACAAACCTTGTTTAGAGAAAAAGTATTTACCCAAAGCCTATTTCTATTTAAGATATTTCAGCAGAACAGTGAATAATCTCTTATCCTATTGAGAAATTTTCGCTGTCTGGAATTACTGGAACAAAGATGTCATTATTGAAATAAACTCTTGACCTTCCTTAGCATGGTGACTTTAGTTACAAGAGGATCATTCACAATGGTGTTATAAGAATGGAAGCTATGGCATCATTATCATATAGAACACTCTATCAAAGATCTTGATTTGTGAATCAGGATTCTTTGGTGGCAAGCAACAGAATCAACTCTGGCTCACTTAAGCAAAAGAAAGAATTTATTAAAAGGCTATGGGGTTGCTTATAGATTCCAAGGAAAAACCAAAAAACTAGGTTTCAGAAAGCCCAGGAACCAAGACAGCTTAGGAAGCAGAAACTAACAGATTTTTTGAATCACCCATAACAGATGAGTCAACTTCGTTTATTTTCAGTCTCTGCCTCACTTCTCTCAAGATTTAATTTCCTGGGAGAAAAAATCTGGTTGATCAAACTTGGGTCTCAAGCCTCCAGGTCTGCCAGGGTCCAGCAGAGCACCCTGATCGATAGTGCTACCAAGCTTACCTACAGTGGGAGAGGGTTAGTTAGTTCTCTGGGAATTTGGGGTGCTGCCACCAGAGGGGAACTAGCTAATAGGAAGGTGTCAAGAGTTTTATACTGCAGTGAGCTTCTAGGGCAGAGATACTATGGAGAAATCGTCACCATTTTACTTAATGGGGAAACCGAGGAACTGGAGCCATAGCTAGTGGCAGAAATGAAACTTTCTGACTCTTTCCAGCAAATGGGAATTTCTCCTTATTCTGGCCCAGCTTGCCAAAGCAGTGGTTCAAAGACCTGGCAGTGCATCATAATTACCTGTGGAGCTTGTTAAAAATAGAGGAGCTAGGTTTGGCATGAGGCTGGGGCGTCTACATTTTTAATAAGCTTCTCATCTGATTCTGTTCACAACAAACTTGGAGGCCTCACATCATCTAGTTTCCATAGGATTGGATATAGAAGAGGAATATTGTAGGGCTAAAAATGGGATAAGGTAATTTTAGGGAAAAGATTTGGGTTTGGTGATGAAATGTTTTGAGGTCCAGTTTGTGTTAGCTGTCTTTGCGGTTTGGGACTTGAGGGAATGTAAGGACAGGGTGAAATCTTTCCCTGTTTATGACGAGCCTAGACCAGGTGGGTCAGGTGGGTTAGGCTGTTGTCCTAGGAAGCATCTACCATAAGCACATTGAGCACTGAGCCCGGAGCAAGGCTGGAGCCCCTCAGGGGCGGTCCTCACCATCTGCAGTGCTGAAAGGGGAGGATTAGATGATATGGGTAGATTTCCCAAGTGCTAAGATCCAGAACCCAGAAAGGGTTGGGAAACAGACCTGAGCTGGCACAACAGGAAAGGGATCAGTTACCTTTATCTTGTTGTCTCATCGCATCGGGTGAGGGCAGACTAACCTAAATCTCTTAACCAACTTGGAGGATGGAGGAGAAGGAAGAATGCTATTCTTCCAGGGAGCCGCATTCCTCCACTCTTTACCTGACTGCTATCTGTCCTTCAGGTCCTTGCTAAGTGTCACCTCTTCAGAGAGGACTTCCTAACTGCTCCCCTCAAAGCTAAACTAGGTCCCCTGCTGTTCTCTCTTGCTCATGCCCAGGGCCAGCTTCATGGGATGCAGCCTGCACAGTCACCATGCACTTAGAAGGATTCCATGCTTGGTTTAATGCTCTGCTGCCGCTATCTTGAAATTCTTAATACTTTTTAAGCCAGGGCCCTCCATTTTCATTTTTCACTGGGTTCTGCAGATTATATAGCTCGTCCTGCTCTTTCCTTTCCTTGAACTTGGCACTATTTAATTGCAGTAGTTCTACTATCTAGCTTCATACCTGCCAGTATAGTACAGGCTTGATAAATGTTGTTTATTCATATGAAATTATGGTTATCTGACTGTTTTTGATGTACAAACTAAGCATATTCATATGACTCAACCTAAAATATTCCGAACGAGTGAGTGACGGTGGGAAGAAAGATACTTTGGACACGGAGGGTTGTTGACCCAATATCCACTCACCTGCTTCCTTCCTAATAAAACCCCAATTACGATCAGGTGTCCAGCCCTTCCCTAGTGACTCAGGGGAGGTGACCCCTTCCCAATTCCAGGGTAGATCCTGATCAGCTTACATTTGCTTTCTCTTAGGAACTATCTTTCTTCTTCCTCTGGACATTGTCAGGTTTGACTGTGACACCTGGAACTACTGCAGTCACCTTGCTACCTGCCTGACAATTAAACCAACCCAGAGCAGAGAGCAGAGCCCAGGAAACTGCAGAAAAGCAGCAGCTGGATATATTGTGGATGGACCTGGCTCTTCCTCTGAGCTGCTTATTATGTGAGATAATAAAATTTCTGTGTTGTTTTTTTCCGGTGGGGACTATTGCTATGAAACAGTTATCACAACATGGAACGTCCATTTTATTATATTTCACCATTTTGTAGGCCAGGAAATCAAGAAGGGCTCAACTAGGTGATTCTTTTATTCCATGTATCATCGACTGAGGTTACTCAGTGGTATTCAGCTGGCTAAGGGACTGGTCTTTAGAGTCCAAGGTGGTGTCTCTCACATATTTGGCATCTTGGCCGTGATGGGTGGAAGTCTAGCCTCAGCTGGGACTTCGGACCAGAGCACATACATGTGGCCTCTTCACCACGGCCGTCTCAAGGTAGTCAGACTCCTTAGGTGAGATGTGGGGCTCCCAGAGAGAGTATCCAACAGACAGGAAGCAGAAGCTGCCGGTCTCTTAAGGCCAGAGCCTGGACTGACACAGCCTCACTTCTGCCACATTCTATGGGTCAAAACACTCACAAGGGCCAGTCAGATTCAAGTGGAGAGGACATAGGGTCTATCTCTTGATGGGGAAAGTATCAAAGAGTTTATGGCTATTTTTAATCACTCATGTTACTTAAGCCAATTGCACACAGGTTTTCTGTTATTTACAGACAAAAGGAATCTAAATAATTTGAAGAAATTCAAGGTTCTCTCAAGCCTGGGAAGTCATTTCTTCCTATTCCTCTAACACAGTAAATTTTCTCTGCAAAGGGCCAGACAGTAAATATTTTAGGCTTTTCAGGCCACATGGTCTCTCTTGCAACTACTCAACTCTGCCAATGAGGCATGAAAACCAGCCATGGAAAATATGTAAATGAAGGACATGGTTGTTTTCCAATAAAAATTTTCTTTATGGTCACTTAAATTTGAATTTCACATAATTTTCACATATCACGAAATATTATTTTTTTTATTCTTCAACCATTTAAAAAGTAAAAATCAGGCCAGGCACAGTGGTTCATGCCTGTAATCCTAGCACTCTGGGAGGCCGAGGCGGGCGGATTGTTTGAGCTCGGGAGTTAGAGACCAGCCTGAGCAAGAGTGAGACCCCGTCTCTACTAAAAAATAGAAAGAAATTATCTGGACAACTAAAAATATATAGAAAAAAGTAGCTGGGCATGGTGGCGCATGCTTGTAGTCCCAGCTACTCGGGAGGTTGAGGCAGTAGGATCGCTTGAGCCCAGGAGTTTGAGGTTGCTGTGAGCTAGGCTAACGCCACGGCACTCACTCTAACCAGGACAACAGAGTGAGACTCTGTCTCAAAAAAAAAAAAAAAAAAAGAAGTAAAAATCATTTTCAGCTGTGGGCTGTCCAAAAAAAGAAGACAGGCCAGATTTGGTCCCTCTGTTATTTCCTAGGATGTATTTTACTGACCCCTACTCTAGCATATCAAGCTGGCTCCAGGCTCAGGGCCTTTGCACGTGCTGGTGCTTTGGAATACTCTCCTGGGTCTTCACCTGGTTTGTACCTTCTCTGCATTGGGTTTTAGCTCAAATACTACCTCCTTAGAACAGCTGTCTCTGATCAGTCTGTCTAAAATAGTCCCCTTGCTCTGAAACACATTATCTCCTTGTATTTTCTGGGTAGTGCACTTTTCACTGTCCGGAATTTTGCTCATGTGTTTGTTTGCGTATGTGTTTGCTGCCCCTTCTCTACCTTCACTGGAGTCTAATCTGAATGAAGCAGGGATCGCGTCTGTCTCACTCACCTCTGTAAGCCCATTGCCTTGCACAGTGCCTAGCACGTCACAGATGCTCAAGGAATGTTTGTTGAATGAATAATGGTTACAACTCAATTCTCCAGGGCTTGACAAAAACATAAATGTTTACTCAATGTATACTTATTGAATCAGAGAAAGATAATAAAATCAGAGAAAAGAGATCAAGTCATCACCTGCACCCAGAGAAGATTTTGTCCCTCTGTTATTTCCATGTGTTTCAAGGAAAGCTGAAGGAGAAGTTCTTCTCCTCTTATATAATTCTGAAGATAGATGTTTTCCTCTCTGGGCAGATATGAATGACTTATCTTGCTTTTCCGGAGGCAGGAAAAGGGGAAACAACTTTATTTAAGGAAGAAGAATGTTGCCATGGTGGTTGTGAAATAGTGTTTGGAAGCTAGATTGCTTCAGACTGCTAAGGTATGATTTTGCAGAAATTCCCAAGATCCCTGGGGGGGAAGTAGCTAAGGTCCTGGGTGGCATGGCAACAATAGAGAAGACAAAATTGGGAATAACATCAGGCTAAACCTGTCATCAGGAGGGAGGGAGGAAAGGCAGCAGCAGGTGCAACATTCGGGACCAGAAGGCTTGAGCTTGAACAGAGTGTTCTGGTGGTGTTGGGTGGCAGCCAGAGCCCGACGATTTGGCATTGGGCTTTCCAAGACTGGGGACAGAAGTGGCTTCCATCCAGTCCTGCCTTTTCTTACCAGAACAAACAAATTGGCGGGGAGAAAGAGCCTTCTGCAGGTGAATATAAGACAGGATGTGCCCACGGGAAGCATGAGGCCCACAGTGCAGGTCGTGAGGTTAAGAATGGAGTCCTGGGACAGAGAGAGCACGGAGTGGTGGAGAGAGGGGCTGACACAGAGGCTAACCTGAAAATGCTGAGCGTAGATAGTATGGAAGGCATGATAGATTAGTGGGAATAACCATGCCTTTCGACAATTGATTCCTTGTCACTGGATAAAGCAGAAAAAAACAGATGAAATGATGTCTCTCATCTGGACTTTGTGGTTGCAAGTGGTAGATAAGCTAACAAAATGTGACCAAAGCTTGAAAAGGAAATTTATCGGCACACATAATTGAGAAGTGCAGCAATATGCTCGCTTCAGGAATGGTAAGAGGCAGGATCTCAAACAGTGTCTTCAGGACTTGGTCTCTCTCTCTCTGGTTCTTCATCTCTCATCTCATCCTTCCTCTGCGTTAGCTTCATTCTCAGACAGGCTCTCCCCATGATGCAGGGGCCCATGTCAGCTCCAGGTATATATCCATCCAGCTTCAAGTTCAGCAAAGAGTGCCTTTAGCCTGGTTGCTCTAACGACCTAAGAATTCTATCTCATTGCCTCTGATTGGGTCATGTGCCCATTCCTGAGCCAATCATTGGGCCCAGGAGGTTGCAATATTTTCTTGGTCAACTCTGCATTCCATGCCCTTCCCCTCTAAGCCCAGTGGAGTCAGCTTTATCCGGGTGCCCAAGAAAAACTTGGATACTGTTTTCATCAGAATAGGGTACGGATGCTGGGTAGGCAAACATAAATCAAATCAAACAAATGAAAAATAGATACTTACAACCAGTAATCATCACATTCACATACAACTGAGTAGAAGCCACAATCTCTCTCATCAGTAAATGAATATAATACTAAATAAATGTTACATCCAGTCTTAGACATTCAGTTGTTTTTATACTGACAAAGCTGCATCCTCTGGTTTAAATTAGCTTTAGAGAGTTAACAGCAAGAATAGAAAATAATTATCACAAGTGAGGAAAAAAGTATCCAAAATTATTTAAAGCAGAAGCACACAATAGCATAATTTTGGTAATTTAATTTGATAACTAGAGATGCAACTATTGCCCGAATCACCCTTGGACTGTAAGGCGACAAAGCTCTAGAAAAAAGGAATGCCTGTATTTTCTGCCCAGATTTGTGTAGAGACCTACTTAACTTTTGACTTAGGAATAATTCATTAAGAAATGTTAACATGGGAGAAGGCTCAGGACTTCAAAAGCCCTTGTGCTACTGGGCAATGCGTGGTGTACTTGGTTCCTGTGCCTGTCTCATTGGATTTCCATGACACCACCTTTCTGACCACTCTGTTTCTGCCTCCTTTACCCAACTCTGAATCATTTATGTTTTCCAGTTTCATCTTTGGTTCCCAGCTCTTCTCTCTTTAGATACTCTTGCAGAGTAACTCTTCATTTATTCTTTTTAGCAAGTACCCACTGAGAGCTTCCTTTGTGCCAGGTCTTGTGCTAACCATCTTTGTAAGTTAACTCCTGATTATCCACATGCAATGACAACTAGCTCTCTGAAGGCTAGAGCTTCCCCTTCAAACTCACACTTGGAAGTTCAGGTAGAGTTACTTTGTAGGTGGTTCTTGAATGGATGGATGGAATGCTTTTCCCTTAGCGTTTGAAACACCTAACAGAATTCCTCTTCCTGCCTGATCCTATCTGTACTTAGGCTTGGTAATACCCTTCAGGATAGAAACCTCGGGGTATCCTTGCCTCCTCCCTCTAATTTCCCTAACATAAAGTCCCACTGATTTTGACTATTTCTAAATCTACCGCTGTTCCCCAGCTCTGCTCCTCCTGCCCTAATTTAGACCTTCATCACCTTTCAACTAGACAGTGCTACAGCTTTCTTAGTGGTCTCTCTGCCTCCAAGCTTGTGTGTGTCGCAGACACATTCTCCTGCTTCAGTGGCTGTCCACTGTCTCTTGAACAAAGATCATGCTTCTTAATATGTTAAGTTCCCTGTATCCTGCCCTCTGCCCCCCTCTTTCAACCTCATCTCTAGTGTGACCTGCCTCAAATGTTTGTGGTTTCCTGCACACATTGTATGGATTCATGCCACCATGGCTTTGTGCATATCCTACCTCCACCTGGGATATGACCCACCCTGGACCCCCATTTCTACACATTATATAAACTTCAGCTGAGGGGCCTGATTGTCTAGGAAGCCTGTCGGCCCTGTTCAGGTTGAGCTGGGTGCCCTTCCATTAGCTGCAGTAGCACACTGGGCACTCCTCTGTCATTGCACTGTGATGATCAGGTTCTCTGGCTGTCACCCAGACTCCCTTGTGAGTTCCTTAAAGGTGTGGGCATGTCTTGCGCATCCTTGTTCATTTCCCAGTGTCTAGTCCAGCACATGAAACATGGTAAGATTTCAATAAATGTCTGTTGAATGAAAGAACGGTTGTAGATCTGTTTTTCTCTTAAATGATTATGCTTCCTTTTACCTGTTTTCTCTCGGTCTTGGGAGCTCTCACACTATGAGAAAGGAACCGCCTAAAATACTAAAAGCTCAAGGATGTTATTTTCTAAGATTGAGATAGAGGGTTACCAGCAGAAAATTGGAGGTAATTTAATTTGCATTTTCTGGCTCAAAGAATTAACTCTAGAGACCAAAGGCTAAACGCTACAGGCCCAAAAATACATACTAGTCTGATACAATGGATCAGAAGAAAGACTAAAATATTAAGATAATATCTCTCTAGCTTGAAACATTTATTTATTTATAGTCAGTTCTCCTAAGCCTTATCTTGAATTTTCAAACTAGTATTTTCTAAATTAATTTTAAATCTATATGGAATGTCAGTTAGTCTTTGTACTGTATTCTGAGTGTGAGATTAGCAAGCAGAGTGTTCGCCTTGTAGATGGCATTCAGCAAGTGGTTATTTACTTTATATTTTTCCTGTTAAATTTACAGAATATTTCACCAAACAATATTATTCACTCATTCAACACATTTTCATGCGTACTTATGTGTTAAACACTATTCTAGACCCTGGGGATAAAACAGTGAACAAAATGGACTTCCTTGTCTAAAAAACCACACTCCCACCCCCTTACCCTGCTCTCAGAATTTTCATTCTATTCTGAAAAAAATAACAAGGAACCATATGAAAATATCCATTACTAACAATGGCGATAAGGATTGTGAAGGAAAGCAAAGCAAGGTAAAGGGGCAGAAGTGTGCGATTTTGGATGGGGAAGGCAGACAGGGGAAGCCTCTCTGGAAAGATAATCTTTGAATAGAAACATGAAGGAAGAAAAGGAATGTCATATTGCTATCTGTGGGAAGAGAATTACAGGCAGAGAAAACAGCAAGTGCAAAGGCCTTGAGGAAGGAGGTAGTTGTGCCTCATTTGAAGAATACCAAGAAGGCCAGAGTGGCTGGGCACAGTGAGCTATGGAAGAAAGGTAGGAGATGATGTGAGAAGAGTATCTGTGAGTCAGATCATGCTTCTGTTTTCACTCTGGTGAGATGGAAACCACTGGAGGTTGTGACCAGAGGAGTGACATGATATTGTCTATCTTCTAAAGGATCACTCTGGCTGCTGGAGCTAGACCGCAGATCGCAGGAGCAGAGGCCAAGGGACCAGTTAGGAGGCTGTTGCAGTGATCCAGGTAAAAGGTGGTGGGGGCTAGGAACAGGGTGGTAGCAGAGGGTGAGGAGAAGGAATCAGACGATAGGTATCTATTGAAGACTTAGTCAAAAGGATTTGCCGATGACTGGATGTGCATTGCTAGAGAGGGGAGAAAAGGATGGCTCTAAGGTTTTGGCTTGAATAACTATAAGAATGGATTTGCCAGGTCCGGGGAGAAAACCCAACATTTCAGTTCTGGTCTCTGTTTAAGTTTGAGATGCCCATTTAGATGTACAAGTGGAATGTTGAGCAGTCACTCGTGTATACCTGTCTGGAGTTCAGGAGAGGGGTCAAAGCTGGGATGGACGTTGGGAAGTCGTTAGTGTGCACATGTGGTATTCGAAGATACGGGGCAGGTTGAGTCACCGAGGAGGTGTGTGTGGGTAGAGATTTGAGAACCAGCCTAGGGCATTCTGATGTTCAGAGGTTTGGAAAATGAGGAAATCAGTAAAGGAAACTGAGAAGGAGGGACCAATGAGATAGGAGACCCAAGAGGCAGCAAGTAGGTGGTGACCCAGAGTCCAAGTGAAGAAAGATTATTGTGCCTGAAGTAAGAAACAACTTACCAAATTCTAATTTAACCCAAGTCTCAGTGGATTGTGTGTTTCTATGTATATGTGGGGCTGGGAGTGTAAACATTTTTTTCTTTATTCTTTTTGGCATGGGGTTACCCAGCTACCATATATTCTTTTTTTTCCCCCTCCCCTAGAAACTCAGAGCCCATGTTATTCAAAACTTCAATACTGGGCCTGTGTGGTCATGAATTTCCCTATTATTGTTTTCCTCTTATGGCAGCTATAAGATCAGTTCACCTTCCGTCTATGCTTCTAATGGGAATTTACAATGTGCAGGCACTGTTCTAGGCGCAATGATAACAGCCACGAAGCATATAGACCCAACATCATCTTTGTCAATGGGGAGCTTACGTTCTAATGGACTTAGAGGGAGAAACTACCTTCAGTTGGGAAGGCAAGAAAGTGTTTCTGAAGGGTTAGATTCCAATGTCTTCAAAGTAACCAGTGCATCTTTTTCTTTTTAGAATCCTGAATTGACCCTGTGTTCCCATTTCCTAGAAACCCTGGAAGTTCTTGGTTTCCTCTGGGCTTACTAGAACAATGGAAGAAATCTACCTTCAGTTCTATCTTCATATGTGCCCCATCTTTACAATTTACAATATTACTCTGAAAATTGGTTCTTTAAAAATTTTATCTAACATCCACCAGAAGAAGCAAAAGATTATAAAAATGGAATTTATCAAAGTTTATCTTTCAACAATGTAGTTAGGTATCATTTAATTTTGCTAACTTTTTTTTTTTGAACACTTACTACGTTGCAGACACTGGTCTAAGTAAGCATTTTATGTACTTCCTGTCATTTAATCTTCACGTCGTCCTAGCGGTAGGTAGTTCGTATAGAGAGATTAAATTGTCCAAGGTCACACAGCCATGAGTGGAAGAGCTGGGGTTAAAACCTACGTCTGATGTCTGTCTGAAGCTTAAGATTAGCACTATTCTGAAAGTGATAATATGAGGACATTCTGACTATATATTTTAACATATTGACTGCCACACTAAAAAAAATTTTTTTTCCATCGAGCCATGGTGTTTTATGACAAAAATAGAATAAAAACTTTGAAAACAAAATGATTCTTTCTAATTTAATGAAAAATTTGTTACTTTTTATTGTTTTCTGTGTGTGATTTATATGCAACTTGAAAAATAGTCCTTGAGGCTCCCAAGGTGAAGAGACGTGTGAGTTACATGTGCTTCATGAGGCCCTAGGCTCAAAACTAGCATGAGTTAAATACAACTCACGTGGCAGTGAATGTGTTAAGTACTACATTCCTTATGTTTACCAAATTATTGTCAGACTAGAAACTGAAATAAAAGTTTATAGGTGTTAGGATTCCTCCTTAGTTGAATAATCTGTGTGGTGTTTCAGTGACAAACCTGCTTCAGTGGTGTCAAATTCCATCCTAAAGTGGAAGTGTGTTTGTGGTTTCAAGTTAAAACAGCACTACATTGTCTCCCAGGAATGCTATAAATAGAAATTCAAGGAAGTATTTCAACTAATAAAGATAAAAATATTTTCGTAAGAACATCAAATATAGAAGTTTTATTTACTAGCTCAGTATAAAAATTGCAATTTCAAGATCTTTTTAGCAGCTGTGGTAAATTTTGAGATTTTAGAATTTTGTGTAATAGTAATAGAGTTATAATTTATTGAACAATTTATTATGTGCCTGATGATGTATTATGTATGTTATTTCACTTGTTCTTAGCTATAACTCTATGAAATATTAATTTTTGTCCCTGATTTAAAGATGAAGACATTGAAACTCAGTTAAGTAACTTGCCTGAGATTCAGAACCATTAAATGTCAGAGGCAGTATTTGAACCTAGTGTTTGAAATCCCATGCTCTTTTTATTACATGACCTTATTTCCCGTTTAGGCTTCAGAAGGTGTCTCTTCTTATTAAATTATTTTCATTCTCTAAATAAGTGACCTAAGGGAACTGTCTCTCTTCCCTGATATTTAGTTCCCTTGCCTTTAAAACAATGTTATTGAACTAGATGTTTTCGACGATCTCTCTTAGCTCCAAAACTCCACAGTTCTGTGATTCTGTGAATAGCCCAGTTCAGAGATAATTTGTTCATGCTCAGTGGGACTCCTAATTTCTCTCAGCTGCGTGTTTTTTTTTTTTTTTTTGGAAATAGTAGGAAATTGAATCATTTAAATCATTTTAGTAGGTATATTTACTGTTTTCCTTTTATACTCATGGATATATTACTTGGTCCTTCTTCATTGCAAAATATTCCCTGTCATTTATGAGATCTTACACTAACAATAACCTGAAAAAATAGAGGTGCTTTCCCTAATTTATTGCTGGGAAATCAGGCTATGCTGGTGCCTTAAATTGGCTTTCCTGAGGTCACTGGCACTCAGCACCAAGGAAGAACTGAAACTTACACCTTTGGAATTTCTAGTCTTACGCTATACTTGGGGTTACTTCTTTCATTTGGTTAGTCCAGTGGTCAGCAAACTATAGCCTGTGGGTCCATTCCACCTGCTACCTGTTTCTATACGGCCCACGAACTAAAAATGGTTATTACATTTTAAGAAGGTTGAAAAAAAAAAAAGAAGAATATTTTGTTACACATAAAAATTATACGAAATTCAAATTTCGGCATCCATAAGTCTTATGGGAATACAGCCACTGCATTAATTCGTTTATGTATTGTCTGTGGCTGGTTTCACACCTCAACATTAGAGTTGAGTAGATGCAATGGAGACGGTGTGGCTTACAACACCTAAAAGTCCTTAATAGAAAGTTTGCCAGCCATTGCTAAGTCTGTTGAACTATATTGATTGGTTACTGTCATCTGCCCCTTTATTAAAAAAAAAAAACACAAATCTTTTTCAAAACCTCACCCCATAGATTTCCAATTGTATCTCAATAGCCAGAAAAATGGCCCATGGCCACCACCAGCTGTGCGAAAGCCTCAGAAATTAAATTCTTTAGCTGGGCACAGTGGGGTTCTGATAGTAACATAGCCTAAGTCTAGAAATAGACTACAAGTGAAAATTTCAGCTCTGCCATGCAGTGGTTATGTGACTTTAGGTGATTCAGTTTCTTCCCCTGTAAAGGGAGATAAGATAATAACAGGATTGTTAAGAGATTAAATGAGTTAATATTTGTAAAGTGTTTGGAACTGTATCTGGTACATAGTAAATGTTATATGGGTACTTTTCTCTATAAATGAGTAAGAAAGAATGGATAAAGAAGTAGAAAGGCATGAAATCAATAAATCATAAAAAGTGAAAATAAAAATGTTAACATATAAAAGTTGTGTAGTACAACTAATATGAGTTTCATTAATTTTCTAAGCCAAAGAATGTTAAATAAGTGCTTTTACCTCCCTTAAAGAATTATGAAGCAATGGCTTTATAAGAATAGATTTTCCTTTCTTCTATAAAGGAAAATGAGAACTTCATGTCTGCTTTGGTCAATTGCTTCTACACAAATTGCAGGGCCTGGATTTAAAGCCAAAACAAATTAGAGGCTTGTATAATTAATGATATATTTGAGACGTAACAGCAAAAAGTCCTAGAAAAACACAGTTTGGAGTGAGATACCTCCTTCTCAGTCATATGTGATCTCATTCAACTTTCAGGTGTTTGGCTATGATTATTTATTAATTTTTTAGATGCATAAAATGTATTTCTTATAGAATTTTGTATGGAGATAGTTATTTAAGACAGTAGACTTCAATTCTAAGCCTACCTTCATCAGTAACTATGACCTTAGGCGCTTTACTTCTCAGAGCCTTATTTTCCTTACCTGTAAAATGGGGATGGTAGCAGTTCCTACTTCCCAGGATTGTGGTAAATGTTAAATGAAGAAATGTAATAAAGTAGTTAGCACGGATCCTACTACACAGCAAAAGCTTAATGAATATCATCAACATCACCATCTAGATCCCAGAGGCTTCCCTGAAGCTAGATCTGCCCATGGACTTCTCAGGTATATGAGGACCCATGAACGCTTCATCATGGGCCAGACCTGTTCTCAAGCTTATGTTCAGGAACCAATGAGTGAATGGCCCATGCCCACTTCTGATTGTATGGGCTCAGAGACAACATATATGAGAGTGCTTTGCCAATGGTAAAGTTTCTACAAATGGGAGGTAATTGTATGGCAGGTGTAAAGTTATTTGAACAATTGAAGTCAGAAATAATATGGATTTAAAATACACTGATACTGAAAGCACAACTATTTGGACTAATTGTTGGGCTAATTTTAAGGAATTCAGATATTCAACCAAAGAATTTAGGCCAAATAATGTTGACTAAATTGTTTCTATTTATCATATGAAAGTGATTTCTAGGCTTTAACTGTTTTTTTTTTTTTTGAGACAGAGTCTCACTCTTTTGCCCGGGCTAGAGTGAGTGCCATGGCGTAAGCCTAGCTCACAGCAACCTCACACTCCTGGGCTCAAGCAATCCTTCTGCCTCAGCCTCCCGAGTACCTGGGACCACAGGCATGCGCCACCATGCCCGGCTAATTTTTTCTATATATTTTCAGTTGTCCGATTAATTTCTTTCTAATTTTAGTAGAGATGGGGTCTCGCTCTTGCTCAGGCTGGTCTCGAACTCCTGAGCTCAAACAATCCACCCGCCTCGGCCTCCCAGAGAGCTGGGATTACAGGCATGAGCCACCGCGCCCGGCCTGCCAGCTCAACTTTTTAAGACCATGGTGACATTTTTGGCTTTCCCTTGAGTTGAGAAATACTACTGCTGGGGCTCGCCGCGACCCCAAAGAGGCCAGAGTCTCACATCTGCTTCTCTGTTGTTGGCAGGGTGGATCCTACGGCCGGAAAACAGTCTTGAGAGGCAACTCTGATGGCACCCTCGTCCTCTTCCTCAGTCACTTCAAACAATTCGAGGGTCAGAGGAAAAACCAACAAGAAATCCTCAAAAGAATCGGGGATCACCTGGAGTGGCACGTGCACGAAAAGTGGCTGGACAGCTGTGTCCAGGTCCAGCGTGGTGGGGCCGTCATCCAGGTGTCCATAGCAACGCAGAGAATCTCCTTCGAGGTGCTACCTGCTTTCAACGCTCTGGGTGGGTGCTCCTGGGTGTGTGTGCGGTGGGGTGGGGAGCGTCCAGGGGGAAGAAAAGCCAAAGAAGGGGGTGCCGGACAGCCAGGTAGGTCTCCCAGGCTGTGAGCAGTATAGATGCCCCGGTGTTTTCTGAAATGGGAGACCACAGACCCTCAGAAGAGAAAAATCCCTCCTGCTCTGGGCTTATACTCCTCTTTGGGACTTCTCCCCTCTCCTCCCAATTGACTTTGGAGGAAACGTCCTAGATTCCAGAATCTAAAGCAGAGCTTCTCAAACTGAGTGAATGAATCACCCGAAACCTGTTAAAACGCGGGTTCGGAATCGGGAGGTCTGGGTCAGCGCCTGGGATTCCACTTTCCAACCAGCTCCACGATGATGATGCTGGGCCGCAGACCACACTCGAGACTTTAGACTAGAGCCAGCTTTGCTTTCTAGAAAGAGGACGAGGCAAACATCTAGGAAAACTCCAGCTGGGGCAAGTGTTCGAAGTCTTCCTACCAGCTCAGCGTCAAAGAAACGACTTCCAGGGACAACTGTCTGCCAGAGTTTCAGGGGTGACTCAGACCCCACTGCTATCTCCCCAAGACCTGCCCGGGAACCTCCTGTCTCAGCAAACATTCCTGCAGAGCTTTGCCTGTCCCCTAAGCCGGGGTTCCATCCCTGACTCCCCCATTTTCTCAGCCACAGCCCACCCCTAAATCCCGCCCATCCTGCCCAATTTGCTCTTCGATCTGCTTCGTTTCTCTCCCTTCTGCGCTGCTCCTTCCCTCGCCGAGGCCACCGCGGGGCTGGCCTAGATGTGGCAGTGGCCTCCTGATTCTCTCCCTGCCTTCTCTCTCCCTCCACACCGCATCCGGATGCTCTTCCCAAGAGTGATTTTGTCACACATTCTGTACTAAACCCTCTTACGGTTTTTCATCGCATTTAGGATAAGGAGCAAAGTCCTCAGCAGGACAGGCCTTTGACAATCTGCTGGCCCTGGCTTACTTACCTCTCTAGCCGTACCACTCACCACCAACTAACTGTCTAGCTGCAACTACTCTGACCTTCACTGAGCTCCTGAAACCCACCGAGCTCACTCAGCTCGAGACTTTGGCCCATGCTGTTCCCTTGCCTGGAACATTCTTCCCCCAACCTTTATATATATATTAATAAAAACTATATATATATATTAATAAAAACTCCAGCCCTTCATTTAAGTTCTCTGGTGGATCTGGGTTGGATCCACCTCCTACATGCTCCAACTTTTGCTTTCTGGATCATGAGAATTATTACTTATATGGAAAAGATTTGTTTAGTTTTATCCTCCCCTAGACTGTAAGCCCTGTGAAGACAGGTGCCATGAGTGTCTTGTTCTTCTCCAGTCTCTAGCACAATATTCGTTTACCAATAATAGTTGTTGGATAGATGGATGAATGGCTGGATGGATCATGATGGAAAAATGGATGAAAGGAAATTGCATGGACGGATGGATGTGGCTGAATGAATGGATAAATGGACGGACGGTTCATTGGATGTATGGGTGGATGGATGGGTGTGGATGCTGAATGGATAGATGGAATAGATGGATGGTTCACTGGATGTATGGAGGGGGTGGATGGATAAGACTCAGCGTAGTTTCAAGCAGAGGTACACATATCATCGCAAGTTTAAAGAATTCCAGAGCCGAAATTCAACCCCTCATTAAAGGAGGGGGGAAACAGAAAGAAAGGGATGTGCCCAGGGCCACACAGCCAATCACTCTCAAAACTAGAACAAAAGCCCAAGTCTTCTGAGTCCCAGCCCAGGGTGCCTCCACCATATAGTTTTAAGGAATGACTGGGTTAGGAGGGGCCTTGAAAAATTAGCACAGCCATCATCTGATGAGGTGGAGACATCTCCACATCCTGACGACTCACTTGCACAGAAAGGTGTCCTAGTTCGGAGGAAAAGGCACCGGTTTGGGAGCTTGGCAACCCTGAGTTCTCATCCGGGTCCCACTGCTTGCGTGCGTCTGCCAACCGTGCAGTCGAACTGGAAACAGCCAGCTGTCGGGGCCACTGGGACGCTCAGGGTTGGGCCTCAAACAAGGATTGCAGTCCAGTTGAGGAGACACGCGCGGCTAAGAATTCTTACAGGGAATCCCGTGTTCTCGCCTCTTGCTCAAGGAGGCCAGCGCGCCCTCTCCTGGGTTTGCCCGGCATGCAAGGATGGTGCGAGGAGGAGACTGAGCTCTTCCTCGCGCGCGGTACCCAGGAGCCGCCACTAGATGGTGGTAGAGCTGCACGTTGCACCCTGAGATCCCTTTTCTCCCAGGAAAGGTAAGGGTTGCTTTCCGAGAAGAGCGACCTACAGGGGAATTTGCAAATTGCTTTTTTTAAAAAAATAAACATTAGCCTAATTAATCTGGCCTATTGTTTACGCCAGGTCCAGGTAGGCTCCCTTCAATCCTGCGTCTCTTTCCACTGCTGTGGACAAAGCTTTGACGCAAAGCAGGAAGGTACCTGTTACTCTGCTCGTAGGTGTTTCCTCATCTGTAAATCGGAAGTGGCCGTCGCGCTGGCCACATTAGCGTTCGGTGGGGCTTGTATGTTTCACTGCGCAGAAAAGGCTTAATTGAAGTGCTTATTGAGAGTAAACGCTCAACACGTGTTAGCTGTATTATCATCAATAGGTGGGAGATGGAATGTTCCACCTCCCCTCCGCCAAATGCCTGAACCGTGTCTAGGGAGTCAGTAAGGAACAAGCTGGATGCTTTCTCCTGGCTGTTTTTCAACGTGCTTATAAACAGTGGAGTTCAGCTAGCAAGGATGGAAACCCACTGATTAACCTGGCCTCCAACCCCAGGCCTCCGGGCTGTCTCCTTGCCTGCCTCTCAAAGTTCGGGAACCCTGACCCTCTAAACAGAATATTCACTGGGTAAACTCAATAGCAGATTACACTGTATGTGATACATAAACTTTGCTTTTTTTTTTCAGCCACATGTTTGCCAATTTTGCAAACACCAACAATTTTTCAAAGAACCCAGCCTTTCCCTACCAATCTGGAGCATCCCCTTTTTTGGTTATAGTTGAGTTTCTCATCCCTCTGTTTGATTCTGCTGACCTTGTCTTGGGTCAGCCCCGTACTATTTTCCTTATAGTCATTTTAGGCTGCATTTGATTATCTAGTGGGCCAAGCCACCCTTCCCCGTTACCTTTCATGTAAGCACACCAGGTCCTCTTACAGATTACGCAGTGGACGTGTGCTATGAAATTACAAAGGTCCTTCATCATTGAGCAATCCTGACTCTGAGACGAGGTTACGTAAACACCCAAATTCTTGTTTTTCTTCCACATCAGGCTTCCTGGAGGATCCCAACCCCTGGATCTATCGAGATCTCAAAAGATCCTTGGATAAGGCGCAAGCCGGCCCCGGTGAGTTCGCCGTTTGCTTCACAGAACTCCAAGAGAAGTTTTTTGACAACCGTCCCAGACAGCTGAAGAATCTGATCCTCTTGGTAAAGTACTGGCACCAACAGGTAATTTCCAACTGTGTATGTATTGTCATCATTCATTTCCTTTCTATTGAGATAATTTACATCAGTAAAGTGCAGCGATCTTAAGTATACACTCAACGCATTTTTCTACATCCTTCTCAGCAACACCCATGTCAAAATAGGGAACATCTGCACCCCAGGATGTGCCTCAAGCCCATTGTACCCCAGTAATATCCCCAAACAAACCCCTATTCCAATACCCGCCACCACAAATTAGTTTTGCTTGTTTTTAAATGGTATAAATGGAACCATACTGTCCCTATTTTGTGTCCGAGAGATTCATTCGTGCTATTGCATGGAGTAGCTTTTCATTGTCTTGTAGTATTGCATCGTATTAATACACATTTATTCACTCTCCCACTGATGGATGTTTGGGTCAATTCCACACTGGGGCTATTACGAATTAGGTTACTATGGATGTTCTCCCACACGTCTTTTTGTGCATTTAAGCACTCATTTCTCTTGGGTAAATATGCAGTAGTAGAATTGCTAGGTTATACAGTACATGCACATGTTATGTGTGCATGTATACGTAAATATATAGACCATATATGTGGGTCATTTGTTTGTTTGTTTAACTATAGTGAATATTGCCAAATAGTTTGCCAAAACGGTTGTACCAAATTACACTCCCATCGACCAAGTATGAGCTCCAGTTTTCCGCATCCTTGCCAACACTTGGTATTATCGTTCCACTAAATTTTAGACATGCTGGTGAGGGTCGGTGACCTCTTAGAGAGTTCTGGTTTCTTGATTTCAGCCCCCCGACATGGGAGATGCTGCATCCCAGACGAGCTGCTGCTCTTTCTTTTCCCACAGTGCCAGAAAACAATGGACCATTTGCCCGTGCTGAGTCCATACGCCCTGGAGCTGCTCACGGTGTATGCCTGGGAGCAGGGGTGTGGAAAAGAAAATTTTGATATAGCTGAAGGCGTCAGAACCGTTCTGAAGCTGATCAAGTGCCAGGAACAGCTATGCGTCTATTGGACGGTCAACTACAACTTTGACGACGAGACCGTCGGGAACGTCCTGCTGAACCAGCTCCGATCAGAGAGGTGCTCGGCGCCCCACAGCCAGATCACTGTACCTCTGTGTCTGCACGCGGGACTGTTCCCTTTTAAAACGCGGTCTCAGGCCTGGCCTGTCCAGCTAGAGACATGCCAAAAGAATGACAGCCACTGGCCAGGCGTGATGGCTCATGCTTATAATCCCAGCACTTTGAGAGGCTGAGACAGGAAGATCACTTGAGGCCAGGAGTTTGAGACTAGCCTGGGCAACATAGTGAGACCTCATCTCTACAAAAAAATCTAAAAATTAACTGGGTATAGTGGCACGCACCTGTAGTCCCAGCCACTCAGAAGGCTGGGGTGAGAGGATCACTTGAGCCCAGGAGTTCGAGGCTGCAGTGAGCTATGATCAGGCCACTGCACTCCAGCCTGGACAACAGAGTGAGGCCCTGTCTCTAAAAAAAATAAATAAAAATAAAAATAGGATGGGAGTCACTGCCATGGATGGACTGGCAGAAGATTCTGTCCCGGCCAGTGTTTTGTGTATTTCACACCATGGTCACATTTTGTCCCAAAAACAAACACTGGAGGGGTGCTTCCCCTTCTAGAAGGAAGGAGCTCAGAGAGAAAAGGGAGTTGTCGGAAGAGGAGACCACGTTATTATTTTATTAATGGAATCTCTCTGTAAAGCAGAACACACAGGGCCCGAGGGGCTAGATGTCATAGACAAGGCCCCTTAGCACCTTGAGGGACCCCAGGAATCAGAACTTCGGTGACCGGATTCCCTATTCAAGCCCTTTTTCCCCAAAACTGACTTCTTCTCCCGCAAGCAGCTGAACTGATTTTTTTTTTCATCTAACGGAACACACAGGCCAGTGATCGTGGATCCAACGGACCCAACCAATAACGTGAGCAGAGGGAAGAGCTGCTGGCAGGTGCTGAAACGAAACGCTCAGGTCTGGCTCACGTCTCCCAGCCTGGACAACCAGTTACCTGCACCGTCTTGGAATGTCCCGGTGAGAGGGTTTTCCAGCCACAGCTTGTTCCGCCCCGCGAGGAGGGTCCTCCCGACACCCAGACCAAGTCCTATCCCACAGCACCACATATTAGTTTCCTGTGATTGCTGCGACACAGTACCGCAAACGGGGTGGCTTTGAACAACAGAAATTTATTCTCTCCCCGTTCTGGATGTTAGAACTTCAAAACCAAGGTGTGGTCTGGGCTGTGCTCTCTCTCTCTCTGAAAGTTCTCGGGAAGAACCCTTCCACGCCTCTTCCAGCTTCCGTGGCTGCCGGCAGTCCTTGGCTTGTGGCCGCATCACTCCGATCTCTGCTCCCATCGTCTCGCGGCCACCTCCCTGCGTGTCTTTATGTCATCGTCCCTCTGTGTGTGTGTGACTCAGCGTCTCTCTCCACTTCTCATAGGAACGACAGTCGTATTGGATTAAGGTCCACCCTAATGACCTCATTTTAACCTGACTGTATCTGTAAAGACTCTATTTCCAAATACGGTCCCATTCACAGGTACCGAGGCATCTTTTAGGGGGGACGCAATTGAACCCACGGCACATCGTTAGGGGCGATGGCTGTGAAGCACAAAAGGGAACAAAGAGAGAGGGGAGACACACAAGAGACTTCAATTCATTCTTGCAGCAGAGAAAGCAGGCGGGTGGGCGGTGAGAGATGACAGGGAGCAGAACCGAGAGAACCGGCGCAACCAGACCTGCGATGCGGGTGCGGCCTCCGGGCGCTGTTCAGGCAGGTGAGACTAGCCTGGGCAACATAGTGAGACCCCATCTCTACAAAAAAATCTAAGGGAGGCAGGAGGGGGGCGGGGCGGAGATGGGAGGCCCAATCAAAGGACCAGCTGTGAAACAGGTGCAGGGTTTCCCCCTCCGGTCCCCGAAAGGGGAAGTAAACCTGTCAACGCGGAATTCCCCGCGCGCTCAGGGCGTGAGGGAAGGGTGACCCGAGAAGCACCCGGCCAGCTCTCCTGGGAACCCCAGTGGGCACAACGGTATCATTGGAGGCCA
>CAUYSK010049509.1:0-31452 GCA_963575035.1 Avahi laniger
TTGAACTCAGGAGTTCGAGACCAGCCTGAGCAAGAGCGAGACCCCGTCTCTACTAAAAATAGAAAGAAATTAATCAGACAACTAAAAATATATAGAAAAAATTAGCCGGACATGGTGGCGCATGCCTGTAGTCCCAGCTACTCGAGAGGCTGAGGCAGGAGGATTGCTTGAGCCCAGGAGTTTGAGGTTGTTGTGAGCTAGGCTGACGCCATGGCACTCACTCTAGCCAAGGCAAAAGAGTGAGACTCTGTCTCAAAAAAAAAAAATTCAGCCAAAAAATGAGACAAAAATACTTTAATTTTAATGTCTATTATAATACCCATGAAGCTGTCAATTAATCAACAGTTAGTTTTAAGCACCTCCTGTCATATTTTTATCATTGTGCTCAAGATAAATATGAGACAAGTCTCAATTCCATTTTGAAATAGAAGGTATGGAAACAAAACAGAAATATAAAAAAGTGTCTGACTTCTTAAAAAAACTATAATAAATATTTCTTCAATTACAGTAGTTAGAGAATACAATTTCTCCATCATATAGTACAAATATCCATGTGAAAACCATCTACAGAACTTTATTTATGAGATCATTCTAATGCTATTAAATATTTTACAGAAATGATCAATACGTTGCTTTCAGAAAAAAAATTGATATATAGCAAAATTTTATGTAATTCTGTGAAAACGATATAATTCAAATAGGAAGAGGGTTACACAACTGAATTTTTCTTTTCATTACTTCCATTACATCCAAACTGAAGTGACAACATTTTCCTTGGTATCACATAAAGTGGTAAACTCATTAACAAAAAGAGATGTCATACTGCTTTTCAAAGGATATCACAAATGCATTTTTCTGTAATCTCTATACATTTGTAAATAACTTAATATATGAAGCATAGTTTATATTTTTATATATCTCTTTTAGTTATTCTCACATATTATTAATCATTAACAGTAATACCAACCAGCAAGTAATTTTTTGGAGCCAAAATAAATGATTGCCCAAGCCCATGGAGACAGTACGCAACATCCTGGCAAGAGCAACATTCATTCTTTAAAAAAAAAGATAAAGATTGTGGGAAGGCCAAGCAAAATATTGTTACTTTTGTATAAGATTCAGAAAGTCTGGAAATATCTTTGATATTTAAATATCCTGGATATTTAAATATTCTTGATATTTAAATTATTATTAATTATCATTTTTGTGTGTTTTTGGCTTTAGAAATCCACCATCAAATGTGTTTCTCTTAGGTCCGGAGTTGAGAGAGATACACGAAACCTCATGTGTAACAAAATGCTATTTATTTTGAGCATCTCAGTGCAGATGGGTGGAGGCCTAAAGAGCATCCACCCAGAGGGAGGGGAAAGCCTTGGGTTTTATAGAGAGTTTTTCCTGAGGGAGTGAGCAACACCTGCAGAGAGAGGGGATGAGGGTGGTAGTTTCGCCCTTATCAGGGAGGCTAGGAATGCTGGCACAGCTGTCTGTGCTCAGGGTCAGATTTACAACCTCCTGACTCTCCAGACTCCTGAGGCTATTGTTTTATAAGCCTAAGTTTTCCGTTAACCGTATTCTGTTCTATACATACTTTTCGATTCCATCCTAAGCCAACCTAACAGTTTCTACATGTGAATTCAAATTATTTTTATTAACCATCTGTAGTAAATGCTGTGGATATACACCAACTGCATCTCATTGCAGGCAATTGTTACTTTCACTGCGTAGGGTAGGCCAGGAATGCCATAGAATTAAATTTCCTGGGAGTAGGCTCAGACAATTAAAGATCGGCACCAACTTCCTCAACCCTTTGAATATATCATCACTGAGCAGTGTTCAATATTGTTTCCAACAATTTCCCATCCTATTTGAGCATTAGTTGCCAACAGTCGAAACCTACTCAGTAATACACTCTATTGAATTTCTTTCATGTTCTCTGTTTCTTTCTTACTTTCTTACCAGTGTTTCCTGGATGACCTTACGAATAAACTACTTGCATTCAAATATGTTTGAATGTGTTTAAGAAAAATCAGGTTGACCAGTTGTCAGTGATATTGAAGAAATATTTTGAAATATATTCATATGTGTCCTGTGGTCACTGATAGTTCTGCATATCATTCTGCATCAGTTTGTATAAGATATAAGACCTTGTCATGAGTATGAGAATAGGTTTTTTTTCTTTGTCATTGGAGGAAGACCTGAACAGTATCTTATTTTCATTGAGGTTATCAAAGACCATATTTTCTTTTGTGGAAAGTAGAGAATTATGCAGTATAGTCCCTCACCAAGCCTTAGATATATTTTTCAGAGGATTCTGGTAAATTGTCTTGCACTAAAAAGAAAAACACAGATAAAATTGGAAGTTGGTGATCTTTACTAGTCTGAAGAAAAGGTTTCAGGGCATGGAATTGGGTTGAAGGTAAAAATGTATCCATTGGAAGAATATGGGAAATAGTATATTTTAGTGATTTCCTATTTGAGCATCATCATTCTCTCTTCTTCTTTTGCTGTTGTTTGCTGAAGACGGTGTTCTCTGAAGACCAGAGATCCTTGATAAGAAGCTATAGCAGGGTCAGTCCCTTAATCTTCTGCATACACATTTCCTCATCTATAAATTACTGATCTTGAAGTTTTGTTTTGAAGATTTACATGTAATGCATCCAAATACCTAGTATATACTGGGCATTCAACAAATGGCAAAAATATCATCCATATGGCAAAATAATCTCTTAAAGTATAAATCTTAAAATATTTTGTCTTTTCTTAACTGTGACTCTTCTTCTAATCAGGAATCCACTCACATTACCTAGAGAAGAATTAGGATTGTTATTGGAGAGAGATTAAGAGAGAAAGAGAGAGAGAAACAAGGGTCTTTTTTTTTTTTTAACTTCCAAATGAGTCTGTTAGGAAACAACACGGATAGTCCAGTGGGAAGTCAAGAACGGAATTTTTGTGATAGTAACAATAGATTGGACTGGGAATCAAATCAAATTTGCAGCCCCATGGCATGCTTGTACTTAGTCAAAGGGCTGTCTGCTTGCTGTTGTCTGAGAATGCAACTGTCAACAGCTGTCTGGTGGAGAGATGACAGTGACTGGGCCCAAGATTTGCTGTGCCCCACTGATGAACTAAGCCCGACTAACTACTGCCCAGCATAATCCAAAACATCCCCAAGTACCTCAAAATTGAGGGTGGGAAAATCGAAACCCACAAGCAAGGCAGAGTAGGACAGAGAAAGCCCCCAGGAGCTTTTTTGGGTCAGCCTCGTGGTATTCTACTTGCCATCATTTTCACTCCTGTAACCATGTTATATTTTCACTATTGTATTTCTGCAAATACTAATAACATAGTAGTCCTTATATTGAGGATTTGCCTTTCATTCCCTGTTCCAGAGACAGAAGTGTATTGTTAGAATCTTCACATAGAAGCCTTCTCCAAAGTCAAATAACTCATTTGAATAATATTTTCATTTTTAAGACAAATATTTTGTGTCTTATGAAACTGATAGTGCCTTTAGATGTTTCTGATGGTTTTTAAGATAATTCTCATTACACATTTAATCTAATTTTGCTTCACCCTGACATTTTAATATTAAAAATATACTCTATTAGTTATTATGCTGTTTCTGAGAATAGTTTATTTCAAGTCTATAAAATTTGCATTGATCTCCTTTTATTAAAAGAGTTTTTATTCTCCCTTGATAAATTTGGCTTTATAAGAACTGATATTTTCTGACATAATAATAACAATTTTAAATAACTTCTTTTTCATGTGTCCATCTTGTAGGGAAGGAAAGATAATTTTCCCTCTGTCCTTCTAAGTTCTTAGCTGGGGACCATATAACAAAAGCTGGATTAATAAGAGAAAAAAAGTTAATTTACCTGTATATCACAGATATAGGGGAGGAAACTCAGAAAAATAGTAAGTCTCAAAGAAGTGGTTTACACCTCAGTTCATCTAGTATTCTCAACAATGGACAATAAATTTATAAAGAAATGACAAGGCAAAGGAAAAGGACTTTGATTCTCCAGGAGCAGCAAATTGTGGGAGCATATTTGGGAAGTTAATGGTAAATAAAGGATAGCTGGTAAAGCTTGTTATATAGATTTTTCTGATGCTGTCTCCAGGCTGATAAGGGACTTAATGTCATTTCTAGTGATCAACCTTTGTCCTTCAGGTAGAGAGGGGAGGAGGGTCACCTTTGTAAGTATATGTCCTGCTTTTAGAACTCTGCTTATATCTGCTTCTTCTCAATTGCCTCCAGCTCAAAATGACCCTTATGCCAATGTGGCATATTTTGGAGTATCATCTTTTGCTACCCTTCAAACTATAAAAAGAATATAAAGGCTTGCATTTAATCTAAAGAGTAAAAGAATATTATTTCAGTAAATCAGAAGTCAGTACTGAAACTTGTGACAATTTGCTGATAGATTAGCATAGGATTATTTTAATAATAAAACAAGCTCTGAAAAATAATTTATATCCATTTCAACATAAAACTGAAAAATTATGTTATATCTTTTAATATTTATTTTTTCAGAAATTTAGGAAATTCCCTAATACTATTTCTTATTCTGAAAACAAATGCCACTCTCACTGACTACCAAGTAAATAACAGTCTGGAGGATTTACCATATGCCTATATTTTATTTTTTAAGATTTGATCTAATTCTCTTTGTTATTATGGTCTTCATGTGATTTATTGGATTTAGCCAATTGCCATTATTCAAGAGACCAATTTTGCTCTGTGTATTTAATTATTTCTCCATTTAAACTTTTTTAAAATAACAAATAAATATTTTTTGTAGAAAATATGATAGCAAAAAATTAAAAATATATAAATTATTGATACTACTGACACCCAGAAAAAAATCACTGTTATTTAATAGCATGAAAATGTATCCCATATATGTGCATGTGTCTGTAATATCTATATATGTGTGGTTGTGTGTGTGCATGGCAAAAGTGAGTTTAAACTTTTCATGCTATTATTTTATCTTATTTTGAAATTTCATTTTTAATTCATTTTTATATTCTCTCCCAAAGAGAGAATTAGGTTCTTCTCTATTACAAGAACCGTAATGAAAGCCCTTAAAATTTAATTCATTTATCCAACTACTATTATATCATATAATAACAGAACATTGTTCTTTATTTATTTTAAACATTTTCATGTAACATAAGTTATATAACAATAATAAAGAGTTTCCAAAATTATAAAAATATTAATTAAACAACTTCATTGAAATCACTGATATGCTAGGTGGAGAACTTGAAGAAACTCAATAATCCAGGATGTATAACTGAAATATTTTTCTCCACCAATATCTTGGAATTCACTGGACTGGTTACCTTCAGAGTTCAACTCCTGACTCTTTAATATAATCTCTAATATTAATGTTTCTCTTTCCTTTTAGGCATCCATCTTCTAAGATGACTGAACTTGCTAAAACGACTGACTTTTGCCACCACTTCTCCACAAATGGTTTAACTGGTCTTACAGACACAATTCCAACAAATGTCCTCAAGAGACTATTCATTAGACTGTGTTTTAACCCACTTGGGAGGTCTCTGATCATCACTAAATCAGCAACAAATGCTATTTTCCTTAAATGAAAGAAGACACTGATAAATTAGAACTTTATCAGAGCTTCCTACTCCAAGAAATCAGGGACTGTTGGAACTACCCCACCTCCAAACTTTTTGTGTTTCAGGAAATGCTAACAGGCTAACCAGCTAACCAGCTAACCAGTTAACTGCAAAAGATTACCCTGCCCTGAAATAGACCCAGATAAGACCCATCTCCACCTTTCTTCAATGACTGAGCTAAGACTTATCCCCATCTTTCCTCAAGATTCCTTTGTTTACTTTCCTCTATAAGACTTCAATCCTTCTTCCGTTTCTTTAGGATGTTCCTCATTTTAAAAGCTACCCTTACTGCACCAGCTTGAACAAAATCATCTCCTGAATAGTCTATTTCATTGTATATAACTTGTGGTCAGAAGACCAAGATCAAAATTCAGCTCTGTGTGCTATTAACATGATTCTAAAGTTTCACTAGGTACCAGATACAAAAATGTCTCCTTGAATAAGTTGTTTTGTTCTAGAACTCACTTGCCTCCTAGTCCTATTTGTGCAAAGGTCCTCTTTCTCAAGCATAGCATTTAATAATAATGACAAAGGAAAATACATTTGTCTAATGTTCCCCTGCCGATTATCAGATCCTCTCCAGCAGTTTAGTCCTGCTAAATAGCAGTAGTCACAATTTATTAAATGTGCAAACTCTAAACATTTTAGAACACTTTCTAATCTTCATTTTTTAAAAAATAGGCATTACTATGTACTTTTTATAAAATTGAAAGAAATAAGAATTTTTTTCTATTCCTACCCCTTTTCATAACCTGATATGAACGTATTCTATCTGACTAAGTGCTAGTTTATAACAAAGCTCAGATTAATAAAGAGGAACCTGGCACTGAGACCCAAGTTAGGGGAAGAGACCAAGTCACTTTCAGTATATTACCCAAGACTTTTTGGTGTGATAGTACACAGGCTACATCCTAGGAGGATTAAATGTAAAATTATCTTGCAAATGAGCTATGTCCGAAAGCTAAAGGTATTCTAAATATTCTCAACTTTACCTTCAATTTAGGGCCCAAACAGACTGCAAGTAGTCGGACATAAACTGGAGCTGGAGATTGTAGCAAATAACAAGGTACTCTAGAAGAGCAGAGCAGAGGGATTACAGGAAATGCAAGAGGAGGTCAAATGGATTGAATTGCTCTGGAGTGTGGTAATGGGGGTGGCACCAAGTTTGGAGACTAAGGGACTCATGAGGAGTAAAGATGAAAAACTGAATATATTAGAAAAGCCACTTCGGAAGCCCAGGAGGACTCCTTATAAATAGAAAGATACACCCCAAACTAGAGAAAGGACTACACTCTTATACTCTGGTTTCTTTGTATTCTAATATTTGGATTCTTTGCCAACTAGTATCAAGAGTGTTTAATAATAAAATGATCACTACTCCCTTCTGAGCATTAGTAGAAGACTTTCAATCCCTGCATGTCTGCTTCTAAAACACATGATTCTTCCTTTCTCTCCCTCTCTTTCCTTGATTCTTTCTTTCCTTCTTTCCTTATTTTTACTATATTTTGTTGCTCATAATTTTTTTTTGTTTCAAGAAACCCAGAGTTACTACATAACCTGGTTTTAGTTATGAATAAGGCAATTCAGTTTTCACATAAGTAAAACCAGCAGGATAAATTCTATTAGTTCTCTTATGAAAAGTGCCCTGCAGTCCTTGAGATGCACATTTCACAGAGCAGTTTTCTGGACAGAAGCTTGTGATGTGTCAGCGTCGGGTTATTTATTTACAATCGTATTTCCTTGCTAAGGTAAAAGGTAGGCAAGGAATGAAAGCAATTATCACAGTTTTTTCTCCAGTGGGGCTGTCAATGCAACATGCCCCTGTGACACAGCCTGACACTTTTAATGAATTCCCAGGGTTATGCGACAAGACTACTAACACCCACATCTGTCATTCAGAGATAGGGATTTTCCTTCCATTCTTGAGTTTGGATGCTAACAGTCTTTGTTCCAGCTAATGAGGATCTGACTTTTTATCCTGGAACAGGGCACTTTAATAATGTGTCTCTACAGATCACATTGAACAAACCCTAAAGTGTGATTCAGTCAGAGCTGATTCCAAATACAATGTTTAATAAAATTCAGTGGAACATGCTTAGAGGCTTTTTTTTGTCTGTAGACATAGCTGCATATATTGAGGAGTCAACAGGCCCATAGTTAAATTTGCCACTTTCTCTTTACAACTGCACTGCTTTGCCATAAGTCCATTTCTGTCGATACGTCCATTTCTCTCTGTGTGCTTGCTCACTTCTTTACTGGCAGGGATTTCTGAAAAATTGTTTTGTTGAACTCTGGCAGAAATGCATAGCTGCCTAGCATTATTTAACATTCTGTGCTGGGAGAAGAAAGCTGGTCTCTAGGACTCACAAACTCTTGCCTCTCTCCATACTCAAACCTGATTTTAGAGTGAGTAGACTCACCCTGTTTTGTTATGAAAGACAAAAAAAGCAGTAATAAGCAGGATTCAGGCTACAAGCAAACAGGAAAACAGTTTTATGGGATTAAAGTCATAGCATAGCTACTGGACACAGACTGAAGCACGAGTTATAATAGAATTTCAGCAACTTAGGATGAAAAGGCACAAGCTGAAGAAGAGACCTCCCTGTACGCTTTCTTCTACAGGATAACTAGAAGCCTAAGATACTGGATGCAGTCGTAAGAGACGTGGTGAATGCAGCCTTGGTTTAGAAAATTCAGAAAAGTCCAAGTAGAGGGTAACATTAGCATCAGATGTGTAGCTCTAGCCAATTTTAAATGCCCAGTCCATTCAGAGAAAGACAGTAGACAAAAGCTGGAAGAATCACAGAAGATAGGATCCAGCTAGAAAAATCTAATGGACTGAGGGCAAGAAAGGGGCTTGAGTGCCACTGTAAATTTAGGTACCACATTCCAGAACCAAGCCAGAAACCCAAAGACACTTTGACAATGAAGAGGAACAAAACAGGAAAGGGCAAAAGAGGACTGGCAAAGTGGGTTAAATTTTAAATAAACTTCTCATTAAGCAAATTGATCAGTAAGCAAACAGGTGTGAGGTTAAATGACTTTGGCAAAGTGGACTTTTCCCAGGTGCAGAAAGAGACAAAAGTCAGGCTTCAATGTGAAGAGCCTACAGGTGCCTGGGACAGAATCAGGTCAACTGCAACAAAATTAGTTCCTTGTCTCATAGGTTGAAGAGTCTATGATCTTAATAGGTAGCTCACCATGATCAATGTTGTTCAGAAACTAAGTGAGGTTCTATATATGGAAAGCATTAGCAGCACCAGCAGAAAATGGCTTGATGAAGGCAGGGGGCTGATTGGCAAGTGAAGTCATCATGTGAAGTTTAGAATAAATTCTATTAATTAGTTCAGTTTAAGGCAAGCATCTTAAAGATACAGGCTCTGCTGCCACTGACTTTAAAACAGAAAAGATAAAGAGTCTAAAATTCCCTAATATATATATTAATATATTTAATCTTCTTATTTTCACACTGTGTTTGTTGCCTTTATTTTTCACTTGAGAAAATCCATGGACAGAAAATTATTATGACTTTTTGAAGACCCCATAGCAGACCCATGAATTGACACCAAGTATCCTAACTTCTGAAAGGCAGTCTACAAACTTATGCTTCTTAAAATAAACAAGAAAACAGGACACAATGTTAAAGCCACACATATAACACAGTGAAAGAAGGTGCAGTTGTTATTTCTACCACTATTCCAAATCCCAAAGTAATCACAGAGTTTCCGGCATATGTAATTGGAATGTCCTACAGATTACAATACATTGTGAGGCCTGGTTGATGACACTTTCCCCCAAAGGGTCCCAGGATATGGCAATGGTGATTAGCAAAGCCAGGAAAACATTGGCCTATTAGCCAATGCAAGATTTTTATATCACTGAAGAGGTAATAATTTGTACTTCCAAGGCGGTTAAGCATGGGCATAGAATACATACTTGTATAGGACTATTATTTCTCAGCCTTCCTACATCTATGCTATCATAAGAACTTATGTGTTATGGCAGAATTTTGTCATTGAAAGTCTTTAGCCTTGGAATAGTCAACCTTGGGCGTATATCCTGGGTCTACTACTTACTAGCTGGGAATATCCTTTGTACTCTTAAGCCTTAGTTTCCCCATCCTTATAATACACACACAGTTTACCTTAACTCAAAGTGTTAGTAGAAGGACTACATGAGACATTATAAAGTGTCTAGAGTTGTATTTAGTAACTAGCAGGTAAGGTAAGTATTCAATACATGTGACTTCTTTTCATTGCCTGATCTCCCTGATATGAAAATTATTTGAGATTTTAACAGTTTGTAGAAAGCAGAGAAGTTCTAAGAGACCTGAAGCTTGGTGCAGACTTCCAGGCTAGGATCCCTTTCTAATGAGTGAATTTTCTGAGAAAAGTTTTGTCCCTCTCAGGGCTGCCCCATCTGGTTGGTGCCCTATAGATAATAGCATCTGAAAGGGAACCATTCCCATGGTAGACCTCATCTATTTGTTTATTTATAACAATTTCCTGGAAGACGGCAGCGTCTTCTTCCAGCAAAATTAGTGTATCACAGTAATTGTCTAACAGACAGAGGTAAAGTGTCTTGAGGAACGGGTATTCTTTATGTCCAAAGGTGCTTTTGTGCTAGCAGAGGCCTTGGACACTGCTTTGTCTGAATATTTTTCATTTCCTTTTCCATACTTCCTGAAATCCCACTAAATGGAAATTTGTTTGGCTTAAAATCCATATATAAACAATACATTTTAAATTGTGTAACTCTTAAAATTGTTAATTAAACCAAATTTATTGAAAATCATTGTCTCTAAGCCATTAATATCTACTGTTTTTAGGTTTTATGGTTACTATCCTAGGATGTCTCTGGACAAGTATGATCCTAAGTCTCTCTGTAGGGATATACTATCTCTAGCTTCCAAAGCTGATTTCTATTTAAACATATAAGAAAGTCCAGATTATGAAGAATTGTGAGAAATCCATGGAGGATTGTTTGTCAATAGCATCCACCATAGAGTCATGAAGTGTAATAATACTGTAACAGGAGCGCAAACAAATGAGATCAATAATTCAAGATACCATACAATACCTAATAATTCCATTGGGTTTAAATCACCATGATTAAATTATAACATAAAAACGTCTAAGAGATGTTATGCTATGCTAATTTTAGAGTCCAAGTATGCAATGTATTCTAACTTTTCACTTATTAAAATCATAATTAAACATAAGGTAACTGTATTACTTATGAAGCTATATAATAATGTTATTTTAAGATGAACTTAGATTACTTATAAATATATATTACAAAGCTTAGGGAAATAAAGATTTTTTTTAAAGAAGAAGTATAATAGATATGCTAAGAGAAAATGAGCCTATATAAAGTAAAAGCAGAGAAATCAGAAAAAGAATGGGATATAGAAAAAGAAACAAAAGAAAAAAGGTTGACAAACGGCTGTCATAAGTAAGGTATTTGATAGATATTCAGTCAACTCTATCAATGATCACTTTAGATATAAATGGTCAAAATATACCAATTAAAAAACAGAGGTTATCCAAGTGGATAAGAAAGCAAGACCCAACAACATATTGTCTACAAAATACCCCCCATCATAAACGTGTTACCTGATAGAAGATTTATATCCAAGCTATACAAAGCACTCTTAAAACTCAACAATGAAAAAACAATCTGATAAAAAAAAAATGGTCAAAAGATCTGAAAAGATGTCTCACCAAAGAAAATATATGGATGAAAAATAAGAATATAAAAAGACGTTCAACATCACATGTCATCGGGGAATTGCAAAAACAAAACAGACAAACAAAAGAAACAAACAAACAAACAAAAATATCGGATACCACTAAACACCTATTTGAGTGGCAAAAATCCAAAATACTGACAACACCTAATGCCAGCGAAGATACGGAGAAAGAGGAATTCTCATTTATTGCAGAGCTGTAAATAGTACAACTACTTTGGAAGATGGTTTAGTAGATTTTTTACAAAGTAAAATACAATCTTAGTGTATGATCCAGAGATAGTGCTCCTAGGTATTTATCCAAATAAAAATTTATGGTCACACAAAAACTTACATACAAAATTTTATATTAGATTTATTTATAATTGTCAAAAACTGAAAGCAACTAAGATGTTCTTTAACAGGTGAATGGATAAACTGCGGTATATCCAGACAATGGAATATTTTTCAGCACTAAAAGAAATAAGCTATCAAGCCAGGAAAAGACATGGAGAAACCTTAAATGTATATTGCTAAGGGAAAAAAGCCAGTCTGAAAGGGATACATACTGCATGATTCCAACTATATGACATTCTGTAAAAGACAAAGCCATAAACACAGTAAAAAGATCTGTGGGTGTCAGGGGTTTGAGGGTGGAGGGAGAAGTGATACACAGGCAAACCATAGGACATTGTTAGGACAGTGAAATCATTCTGTATGGTATCACAATGTTGGAAACATGACATGATATATTTTCAAAACCCATAGACCTGTAAAATATAAAGAGTTAACTCTAATGTAAACTATAGACTTTAGTTAATATTATAGTAATGTATCAGTGTTTGTTCATTAATTGTGACAAATGTACCACACTAATGCAGGATATTAGTAATAGAGAAAATTCTGAAGGGGGGGAGAAGGAAAAAGAGGTATATGAGAACCCTTTGTACTTTCTGCACAATTTTTCTGTAAACCTAAACCTGCTCTAAACATAAAAATTACTTGCAATTATAATTAAATATATATTTCAATAATTATTTGCTTAATGTTTCTCTCCCCTTCTAGACTGTAAGCTTCATAAGGATCAGAGCTCAATAGCTCCTAAATAAATATATGTTGAATAAATTAACAAAATCCAAAATGTAATATCAATATAATTTATTCCATCCACGACACTCCCAGTATGAGTTCATAAAATATTACCTTTGCTAGTGCTGTGATCTGAATATTTTCATCCCCCTCCCACAAATTTTCATGTTGATACCTAATCCCCAGTGTAGGTGTATTAAGAGATGGGGCCTTTGGGAGGTGATTAGCTCATGAAGGCTCTACCTTCATGAATGGGACTAGAGTCCTCATAAAAGCGCCCCCCGGGGAACTTGCTTGCCCTTCTGTCTTGTAAAGACTCATCAAGAACGTACCATCTTTGGAGCAGAGAGTAAGCCTTCTCCAGACTCTGAACTTGCTGACACCTTGATCTTGGACTTTCCAGCCTCTAGAATTTTGAGCAATAAATTTCTGTTGTTCATGAATTACTCAGTCTAAGATGTTTTTTTATAGCAATCTGAACAAAAACAAATGGCATGCTCATCCCTACCATTTTTGAGTCCTCTGGAAAATATCTAACATACAGAAAGATATAATCTTGACAAACTATTTGCTATATCTTACTTCCAATTAATCAATAAAGATATTTAACTAAAAAGTTTATATAGTGACCATTAAATCAATGCTTGATAGCATACAGAAGCCAAAAATTTCATAAATTACTAAACTTCAATTTTGTTCATCCTATTTTTGATGGCTGAAGAGATTGGGAGCCTTCTTCATTCAGCTTCCCCTCTAGCTTCTGCTGAGAGTCAGCAAGACTCTAACCGTGTTAGAAACACGGTTCTTTCACTGATCCCAGCACCGTATCTGTGGAAATTTCCTCTAAATCTTTACCATCTTGATCTAATCATCAACTCCGTGTTCAGCTGTGAATAATATCCCATTTCTGCCACTCACAAACATAGCCTTAAAAAAAGAAATAAAGAGAAAGCAACATATTCTTTCTCCCTCTTTTGCTTCGTTTTCACTTCAATGAATATCCTGCACTTTTTCTTAATAGTTCTTGAAATATTTGGACTGGTTTATTTCTATTTTTGTACTCTTGAAGGATTTTCTGCTTCATCAATCAAGATCTTGCCCCCCCCCACCTCCATGGCAACCTGTATCCCATAATAGCATCCTTCCGTCAGGGTGTGACTGTAGTCAAGCCAGAATAACCTCCAGTTGTTTCATACTTGTTTTCACATTTGTTACATCTAGGTGTTTTATGTGAATACCTGTAAATATCTACATGCAAATGAAAAGCATCCTAATTTTCTGCTGGAGTGAACTTTGGACATTAAATGATACAATCTTTTCCAAAATTGAAGCTCTGACTAAAATCATATGAACTGCTAATAAGAGATCTTGGATTCTAATTATGGATTTTTGATTACCAATATAATGCTCTTTCTACAAACCACTCTGCAATTAGACTCTATACCTTTATGTAATGTAATCATTACCTACCCTGGATAGAAATAAATATTATTTTTATTGACATTTTGTCTGAGGGATTTCAAATGGAAGTAAGAGTCCCTTGAGTCTTTCAATTTTTTGTACTCAATCTTAGTAACAATCGGAAATTTTGCTCTGGCATGATGCCATTTCCTGGGCAGGGGAAAGCTAAGTCCCACACTGGTGTAGTTTGCATTTTAGTGTATTTTGTAAATAAATTCTTAACAGATGGACAGAACAGCAGGAAGCCAACACCAGGGAGTCAGCAGGTGGACAGGAAAGCCAGAAATGGACTGGCACTGATAAGATTAACACAACTAAAATATCTTGGGATTCACACATGCTGCCCACAGAATAAGTTGGCACTGACCAGATAGGCAAACTCAAATCAACCCTGAGCATGGAAAATTTCTATTACTCTGTCGCCTATGGGGTACCAAGTTCCCACCCAGATGGTGACACCAAAGCTATAAATCCTTCAGAAAAATCAATCTGTCTTCTTTCTCTTCCCTTGAAGTTGATATCCAGCAAGAAGGTGAGATACAGATTATAATTTTACAGAGTCTCAAACTCCTCTTTATATAATTGTACCAGCCACAAAAGGAAGGGGCAATGAAGATACTATCACTGAACCCTACAAATTATTGATACAATTGCCCAAAGGACTTGAAATATTTCATTGTCTCTATAGGCACTTCCCCTTCTACTCTCCAACCCAGGACATTGTTTCCATAATGTTCAACTCTAATCATTTCATTTTAATGTCCTCTACTCTACTCACATAAAGATGTTACTCTTGCATTAAAAGCCTCCTTCCTACACTAAAATGTGTCTCCCTGAGGATCTCTGCCCTCTACCTTGCAGCAGAGGTGTCATCCAGTGAGATAATGACTGGCAACACAGGCCTAATGCTGGCAGGACATCCAGGAACAGGGCACTGGGCACTTGTCCTGGTCAGGCCCAGGGGTTTCTAAATGTGTCAAGCTTTCCCCAATCACCATGAACTTATAGTTTTCATTTGGAAATTCTTAAATGCTTAATCACATCACTTAAATTTTTATGAGTTTTTTAATAGGTATAGCAAATCCCTGGAGTCAAGATAGACTCAGATTTAAATTCTGACTTTGCCATTACCTAGCTGCCTGATCATGAAAAAGTTGCCTTGGATCACCGAGCCTAACTTTCCTAACTTCTGAAATTAGGATTGTGAGGGTTAACTGAGAACATGTGCATAAAGGATTCAGCAAAGCAAGTGGCACATAATAATGAATAAATAATCATGTCTTTTAGTATTTTCATCATCAGTTGCAGCATTTTCATTGTTATTAGAAATTGAAGTGGACCAGCTATACTCTACCTGATTCTCAACCTAACAGGATTAATTTCCCTACTATCCCATGAAATTATTCAATGAAAACTAACATCATCCTCCCACAGGATCCAGGGATCACTGCACCCTCTTGTTACTGGAAATGCAATCTCCCACAACCCCTGCTTGTCCACTCTGCTCTCGAGGACAACCTCCGTGTGGCCCTGCATTGCGTGCATTGTGCAGTGTCCTGCGCCGGCAGGCTTTGAGTTTATGTGCCTCACAAACTTCTGTCAGTCTCATGTGTTCAGTACTGGGTGTTGTGTATTTGGCCATCTCCATACTCTTGGGTAGGAAAATCTCCCTCGCCAATGAATGAAGAGGAGACAGACAAAATATCTACCATAGTTGAGAAGCTTGAGTAAAGATTAAATTTCCTCTCCTGTTGGAGAATAAGAACATAGTCAGAAAACTAAGTCTAATTGTCTTATAATTCCTAGTGAGGGTTTGAAAGAAAGGCTGCAATATATAGTAGACTTGAGACAACAAAGACAAGAAGAGGAATGCTGTGTCAGTTCCCTGGAGACCACAATCCTTCTAATGTCCTTCTAGAAACAGACCAGAGAGAGCAGCCTCAAGTCTTTCCTTTGCTTTTATCCCAACCAAAATTGGGCTGTCAAAGCTAAGGGACACCCCCCACTCCAGGCCAGTGGTATAACAAGACCCATTTTACCACTCAAAGAAGAAGTCAGTTTTATTACCCATTCACTATTCCTGTAAGATTATGAAGGAAAAAGAGATTAAAAGGAGAAATCCTAGAATTTTATTGTCTTTATTTATCTTCTCCTAAGATTCACCCTCTCGTTCTTAGGAAGGTTGTGACAGAATATTATTTATGGTGACCCATTGGATGGCCTTCATTTACCCTTTAAAATCTTCCCTATGACCCTTGGAGCACAGGATGGAGAGCAGGAGTGGAGACCGAGTATGTATGACCTCCTATGTATGCTACGTACAAGTTTATTCAGTGTGTTCTAAGAGACATTTTGAGCTGTCGATAACACTAGATCTATGTTAACTTTAATCAACCAAGCTAAAAAAAACCTGACATTTTAGACCTCTGTACACATTACTTAAATAGAATACAGCTCTAACAGATTTAGCTGAGGTGCTTTTTCCCAACTCATCTTTATCTACATCTGTGAAAAATTAAGAGTAGGATGAGATTCCCAACTCTCTTTTCACAGATGTGCTGAAATGTTCTTTTAAAAGCTCTTCAACGTCCCCAAAATATTAGAAGGATTGGGTTCCCATTATTCCTTGGTGAAATAGCTGCATTGTGGATGACAGTTAAAATGAATAATTTTGATTGGGACTGTTATCATTATGAAAATGAAACAATAAGCAGATCAGGAATTAGAAACAGCAGTAGTAAGTAATACAGAAAAAAGGTATATTGTGCGAAGTCTATTTGGGCACTTGGTTGTTAGTAACAATACACCAATCAGGAGATTCTGTTTAAATTAATATTAATGTAACCAATCTAATGTTTTCTTTATTTAATTGATAACTTCTGTCCTCATTAAGGCTATAAGCAAAGTGTCTTAAATGAGTTCCCCTGAAGTGGACCCTGAGATGAGGCTTAGAGTGCAAGCAGTTTGTTTGGAAGCTGGTCCCAGGATAGATCAACAGGAAAGTGGGGGATGAGACAGGGAAGAGGAGAAAGTCAGTACAGGATGTAGGACCAAGCGAGTTACTGCTGTGGGTAACCGGAGCTCAGACACTATGGATCCTTTGCTTTAAAAATGTCAAAGAAGAGGGTAGAGAATTGCTTTCCAAGATGATTTCAGTGCAGTCCAAACTGGAACGGGAGGGTGAACCATATGCCCTTTCAAGGTCTCTTCCAATCTTATGATTATATGATTGCTCATTATCAAAAATTGGTCTGTAATTGGTTTGACTCAGAGAGGTCAGGATGTGAAGGGGACTGCGCAACCTTTTGATTTTATAGTAAAGAAAAATGTAGCTCTCCTAGTCAAGTTTCAGAAGGACATTTTAAATTTTTTCATAAATGTGCCATGATAATTTTCATGACTGCTAATTAAGAGAGATCACCTAGGAGTAGGCTACAATTTTGACAGGTAGAAATCGGGGTTTGGTAATGATAGAAATGAGAGGGACCCATGACAGACTCCAAATACTCTACGTGCATGTTTAGCTCTGCTTTTGTTGTCTGTTTTTGAACTACTACATTGTTGATAAATAATCAGATACTGGTTTTAGAAACGACTTAAGAGGAAAAAAAAACAACTTATACTTCATTTTGTTTGCTTTTAATTGGAAAAAACTCGTCCTTTTACAAACAAATGGGGATCTGCTTTTAATTATATGACTCTTTGTACATAATTTTACGTAAAATTAGTCACCCAGAATGCATATTTTAAATGGATTTCCTACAGCTAATTGGCCAGCAGCGAATTTTCAAAGTGATCAGTCCAATTACTTTCTGCCAAGATGCAGAGATCAAACATAGTTTTCTCTTTTTCATAATCCTAAGGTTTGTAGGACAGCACATTTATACCCAGAGTAACATTTCTTTGAATGTAGCTTTCATTTTAACTGGGATGAGGGAAAGAACATAAAAGAAGTTTATCTCAATAAATAAATTTATATTTATTTATTTAATCTAATTAATTAATTATTTATTTGTTTTGTTTGTTTTTCAGTACCCCTTGAAGCAAACCTGGAACAATAAAATGTTAGAGTTGAAAAGGATTTTAGGGGCTAAATTAATCCAATCTTTTCATTTTGTAGATGAAGTCACTGGGCCGACATAGTTTGGTGAGAGGTTTCATTCCATGGCCAATTTTATGGAATTAAATATTCTGAGTTAGAATTTATTTATTTATCTAATTATTTTTTTATTTCATATATTTAAGGTATACAGCATGATATTTTGATATACATAATAAAATGGTTACTATAGTAAAATTAATATATCCATCATCTCACAAAATTATGTATGATAAGAACACCTAAAATTGACTCTTTTATCAAACTTTCAGTATACAATACAATATTATAACTATAGCCTTAATGTTGTACTTTAGATCTCTAGACTTATTCATCCTACATATCTGTAACTTTGTACCCTTTGACCTACATTTCCCATTTCTTCCCCCACCAGCCCCACCCTTGGTAACCACCATTTTATTCTGTTATTATGTATGGTCATGCATCACCTGATCACAGGGATAAATTCTGAGAAATGAGATGTTAGATGATTTCACCATTTTGTAAACATCATAGAGTGTACTAGATGTTATAGCCTACTCCTACTACACATCTGATATATATGGTATAGCCTGTTACTCCCAGGCTATAAACCTGAATAGCATTGTACTGAACACTGTAGGCAATTATAATGCAATGGTAACCACTTGTGTATCTAAATGAGTAAAAAAAGAAAAGTACACTAAAAATATGGTGTAAAAAATAAAAATGGTACACCTGTATAGGGCATTTACCACAAATGGAGCTTGTAGGACTGGAAGTTGCTCTGGGTAAGTAAAAGAATGAGTGGTGAGTGATAGTGAAGGCCTAGAACATTGCTATACACTGCTATAGACTTTATAAATAATGTACACTTAGGCTAAATTTATAAAAAATAAAGTAATTGTGCTACAACCTTATGATGACTACAACATCATTAGGTAATAGGAATTTTTCAGCTCCGTTATAATCTTATGGGACTACCATCGTATATGCAGTTGATCATTGACTGAAACATCATTATGTGGTGCATGATTGTATTTGACTTTTGAGAATTTGAATTTAGGTGCCCCATATGTTAAGTTAATATTTGTTCTATAATACTAACCAGGGAAATTATTTCAAAAGCATGTCTTAAACTTATTTCAATTTGAAAAATAAGAACGTGTAGCAAGATACGGTAAAAATAACATGTTCATATTATATCCAATCTTTGCCCTTCACCTATAAACATCATATTGTGAATCTACTGTAGATAAGCTTCAAGGAAGAAAAAGTCAAGATCAGTTATTAAACCTAATGTCTCTCCTTAGAGTTTGACACTAAAGCAACATTTTTCTGGGAATATAATTTAAGATTACCTTAGAAATATGTTAAAACATTAATCATTTATACCAAATGCAGTAAAACATTTGCAATCTCAAAGTTATTAATAAGTTTTTTATTATCTGGGATATTCTTTGGCATCCTCTCTGGATGGAGAAAAACTTATAACTATTAATACTAACATTTGTTTTAAAAAGATCAAAAAGAAATGATTGATAACTGACAAGGAAAGAAGGAACTATCTAGTCTTTCATAGAAATCTGGAGAATAAGTCACAAAAAACACTAATTTGCTCTGGGATAAAAATGATTTTCTTTTACCACTTGTATGAGAAAATAAAAAACTGAAAGCTATGATTCTGTTTTTATTTTCCTTGTTATAATTGTTTAAGTACTCCAAATACAGTTTTATTAAAATATGAGCTGGTGGAAAGTGGTGGCTATATCTTATTAAATCTTTATATCATTACTGTCTAGCTTAATGTCTACAATGCAAAAGACAATAAATGTCAGACAGGTAAATGAGTGAGAATTTAAGGTAGCTGGCAGTATCAATAAAATCCACAACCATGGAAATAAGAGTGAAAAAGAATGATCCAAATGCTAAAGGAGAGGAAATAGAAACATATCAGAAGCAAAGGCTAATAGACAGTATTACAAATGATGGAAAACAGGTCAGAACTTCTTGAGAGCAAAAGTAAAAAAAATAGCTAAGTAGATAGTATGTTCTCAACATTTAAATAGAGGGAAATGATATATATTAAAATATTTCTAAGTTTCATAAGAAATTTTAAAATGTAAAGTTTAATAAATATTCATTAAGTACCTATTTCTTTTAAGACACTTCATTAGGCAGCACAGGGCTAAACAGAGGTAAAGAAAATAGAGTCATCAGCCTTACAGAGATCATCCAATGGATGACACAACAAGTATATACAGGAACATGATACGGGGCAAGATGTAACAGAACACTTAAAAGTATGAAGTGATTCAGAGAAGGAAGGAATCATACATGATTGCAAGGATTATGAAATGTTCTTAAAGGAAGTTTTGCTTGAGAAGGGCCTTGACATTAGGTAGGTTTCTGAAAATTGGACATATGGGAGTTAAGGAAAGGTTTTTCAGATGTAAGAACAGCATGTGAAAAGCATCCAGTTAAGAGAGTATATTTCATGCTCCTAGGATGTGAAAATTCCTTGTAATACAAATTTAGCTCTAACAAAGGCATTATGTCAGGAAGCAATAAGAGATAAAACTGAATTAGTACTTCTAATACTAGTAGAAATCCAGTACCTCCTGAAGAGAAGCAATTTTGCACGAATCAAATTCAGCATCCTTATCTTGATTCAAAGCCCATCTTCAATTTCCACTCAGGTTTGAATCCTTTGGTATATCTACTTTTAATAATTAAAGGACTCTTTGGACTACATAGCATCTAGCATTCTTTTATAATTCATGAACTTGGACAAGTTTTAATATTGTATGGATATGAATGAGCTTACTAAAACCGGCTAACAAGCCATCTGCTTCATGACACACACTTCCATAAATGTCATGAAACTTTATGTTACCATAAAATGTAGCAACAAGGAAGAATCTTTCTGTGGAAGAGGAGTTCTCTAACAGGCATTTGCAGGATACTCTGGTCTTTGCTTCATCTGGCACATAGCAGCTATAACAATAAATGCCCCTAATAGAAACAGAAGAAAAATTGGCTATAAACTTTCACAGGAGAAAGCCCGATGCTTTGACCACAGTTTCTATGTTCTGATTTCAACAAAAAAATGCCATTATTATCCAAGTAGCTATGCTATTTAGAAGATCTCAGAGGTCTTAAATCCTCTGGTTTAGAAGACTAAGATACTAAGCCAGAGAAGAGGGTTCATCTATTTTCTTAGTAATGTATAAACAGTAGATGTTTATACTCTTTTTTCAGGGCAAATGTAACTTTCTAATGCTTTTCCATAAATCCTGCTTGTATAGTTAAGCTACTTTCTGAAAGAGTTAATCCAGTTCCGAAGGAGAGATATTTTATTTTCTACTTAAGAAAATAGAAAAGAGTTCACTCAATGAATTCTCCTTACAATATATGAGTGTATTCATCAAAACCATGTAACGAGACTGCACCCTGCTTTAGTCCTTGGTATCAGTCATGTCTTTAGAATGAATTACAATTCTGTAGTCATTAAAGGGTTGCCACCGCCAGTTTCCCCACTATATGTGGCTTACTCGGACTCATCAATAAATTTGCAAACTCCACATGAGTCTTGAATTCATTTTCATGTGGTTTCAATGTCTTCCCCACTTACACATGCACACAAGAGAGAAGTATAACCAGTAAACAACAAATATGCCATAGAAAAGCAATTCTATAATGGTTCGGGTTTTATGTTCTAATAATGCTCAAATCCCAGCTTCCAAGATTCAGTGTACTGTATCAGCAATAATGAGTAAAACTACTGAAACTCATTAAAGAATTTACTAATCAGTACATAATTGAGGCTATCTGCTTCCCATTATACAGAGACAAATTAAGCAGGTTACAATGATTCCCAGAAAACATCTGTGGAAGCATGTCAAAATTAATGATAAATAAAATAGAGCTCCCTTTGTGGTTGATTTTTCACCCAGCTGCACCCTAAAAGTACTATTAAAAAAAAACTATTCATTGTTTGTCAAATCAGAATAAAATCCCCAAACAATTAATAGGATTTTTCTTATAACTTTTTAATTAGAGGTGATCAAACCTTAAAATAGCCACCTACTCGAACCACATAGTATGAGTTGAGTTATTAAAATGTAACATAAAATGGAAGAAATATCCAAGCTTCAAATAAACATATAAAGCAAAAAAAAAAAGTCTTGTGGATAGAAATCTACCAAATCTATGTGAAATATATACAGATATATAATAACCTTCAGAATAATGTGTCTTATAGCATAAATCAAAATTCTCTTCCAAGAAAGAATTGACTCGGTTATTAGGAACACTCCTTTCATCAAGGTTCTGCTGTTTGGTGAAGAAGGTGACCTATTTGGGGCAACATAGTGGAATATAAAAGAAAAATATAAAAGCAAAGTGAGAAAGAATTCAAGTTATTGAATTATTGAATGTGTGCATGTGTGTGTATACATATAAAATGACACCATGAAATCAATTACTATTCATTATATAGATACTATTTGACATATTACCAAGTAATCTCATCTTGCTTAGAACCCATTGATAGCTTTCCTTTATTCTTAAAGAGACTTTAAAATTCTGGATAGAAGACACAAAGTCTTGTGTAAGTTAGCCTTGACTTTCCCTACCAGCTTTACCTTCCTCCATTCCCTCCTTTACCTTGGTACATTCTGTTAATATATTCTTGGTTTTCTGTCCTTTAACTTTGCCTTGGTCTTCTCAGACTCCAAGTGCTTCGAACATGCTATTCCTTTTTCCTAGAGGTTTCTCCATCCCATTGCCACTCTCACCCTCCACATCTGGATAATTCTCAGTCACTCTTTAGTTATCAGCTTGTATGCCATTTTTCTCTATGAACTCTAAAATATAAATTAGAGTTCCCTGTAATACACTTTTATTGAACACTTCCTCTTTTGCAAACTTATTACAAAATTATAGATGGATTTAATGCACAGATGTTTAGTAGTAAAACTAGTAGGATTCACATTGTGTGAAGAACAATGGAGGGAGAACATGATGCCTAAGCTTCTAGATTTAGCAGCTGGAAGGATGGTACATTCACAGGGATAGGAAAGAGTAGGAAGAGAACAAAATTAAGGAGAAGGGAGGTAATGAGTTCAATTTGGGATATGTTTAGATTTCAGTGCCTTAAAGATCTTCGCATGTCTAGCTCATAGTGGTATACAAGGTGGGAAACAAAAGTGTAAGATATAGATTGGATATCAATTTGGGAGTTTTTACTATATAGATTATAAATAAATTGATTGAAATCTCCAAAGAAGACTGTGCGGAGGAAAAAGAAAAGGATATGGAGTATAATACTAAAGCTACAACGTAATGGCTAGGTATAGAGAAAAAAATAAAACAGAAGCAGCAGGCACAATAGTAAGAAAAACCTCAAGACAACTGGTGTCAAAAAAAAAAAAAAGCAAAATAAATACTCTTTAAGAACAGGGATGTCAACAGTGCCAAATGTGCCTAAAAAATCCAGGAAGAAATGGACTGAAGCTGTTTAATATTTACCAACAGAGATAACCTTGGCAATCACAGTAAGACTAAAGTTCTGGGAGAGGAATGAATGACAAGGAAGCAGAAAAATTACAGTAGTCTCTATCAAGAATTTTGTGAATGGGCTGGGCGCGGTGGCTCACGCCTGTAATCCTAGCACTGTGGGAGACAGAGGCTGGGCGGATTGTTTGAGCTCAGGAGTTCGAAACCAGCCTGAACAAGAGCGAGACCCCGTCTCTACTAAAAATAGAAAGAAATTAATCAGACAACTAAAAATATATAGAAAAAACTAGCCGGGCATGGTGGTGCATGCCTGTAGTCCCAGCTACTCGGGAGGCTGAAGCAGAAGGATTGCTTGAGCCCAGGAGTTTGAGGTTGCTGTGAGCTAAGATGATGCCACGGCACTCTAGCCAGGGAAAAAGAGTAAGACTCTGTCTCAAAAAAAAAAAAGGATTTTGTGAATGGAAGAAGGCACTATGACATCTAGGGGGATATGAGATGCAGGCAGGGTGTGTGTGTGTGTGTGTGCACGCATGTATATGTGTTTTATTGGGTAGCAACAAGAGAATGTTCATTTGATTATGGAAAGGAATCAGCAAGGAATCAGTGGTGAGGCTACATGAGATAAGAAAAAAAAATCAGTAAATCAGGTCTTTTGAAAAGTGTAAAATCAAAGGGAAAAATAGAAAAACATGGTTAGAAAAACATGGAAAGATCGAAAAAGTTTTAAACGCACAGTGGAACCAAACTGCAGCATCTGTGAATTCTTCAGTTGTGTTGAGCATCTCAGCTGTAAAGGCAAAATTATTAAATTAATCCAGATGTGTTCCTGGTACAAGTTCAAACAAAAAAAAAAAAAAACAAGTAACGGAGTTTAAAATATTGCTAAGAGAGTCATGAAAATAATGGTAACTTGAAGTCCAATATGAGCAAGAAATGAAATAAAGATAGGGGTGAGGTGAGGAGACAGGTGAGAGAAAAAGTGGACCAAAGGATTGAACAGCTAAAAAAGAAGGATGATGAGCAGTAACTTATTTAGATGACTTAAAGGTTAGGAAATCAAGGCAGACAGTGGAATTGTTTAAATTTATGATTTTACAAGGGTAACATTTCCAGATGGCAAGAAGGCTCAGAGTGTGAACATGTGAATGAGTGTATGAAATGGTGTGGGAGTAATAATATCTAAAAATTATGAAGTCAGGGGCCAAAAGTCTTCAAAAGCCAAGACTTTTACTATGTTTGTTAAAGTTACTTAAGATGATCACAAGACTTTGCAGTGTAAAATACACATATTAACTGGGTGTCAAAGTCTTCTATTAATGAAATAGAATAATCAGATACTGTATGACAGTGAAGCAGAAAGGTAGATTGTAGAAGAGCCAATGCCGAAATGTGGAACGAATGGTCTAAATTTACCGTTAAGAAAGAAGAGGACACACATCTAAACTTCTGACCCTGAAGTAAGGCTGAGAAACCAGAGTAGCCATTCCATCCCTCTTTCTCTATGCAAAGTCAAACACTGTTTACTAATTTTATGAAAGGAGTAAATAAACTGCCAAGGAGAACTGAGATCAGTGGGTATAAACTATAGTCTAACTATAGCTCAGAAATGCATTTGATTTTGTTAGCACATTTCTTACAAAAGTAGAATCTGATTATTTTTAGTCAGGGCATGCACTTTTTACTTTACTCTAGCACTGATCACTCCCTATCTTCTTACAACTGACTTAATTTCTATATGCATATTACATGTGTTCCCCCCACAGCCATTTGAATATTCAACATCTACTCCAGCTTCTTTTTTTTTCCAGAAAGAGAAAAGAAATTCTTCTGTTTGCATTCATTCTCAGTACTCCAGAAAGTTTAAAATATTTTAGTCTTTGGCGGCCAACAGAGCTTGAACGTAGTGATAGGATGGACAGCGATGTTTAACTATGTTAGTGAAAAATGAAATCAAGGTCAAATAGTTCTCCAAGTTTAAGGAAAATTAGAAATCGAATAGTATGGAATCTGTAAATTGGGTGTCAATGGAAGCTAACTAAGTAATAGGCTAAAAATTGTGCCATTTAATATAAGACTTTTAGCTTAAAAGTGTTAAGATATGCCCCTGGCTGACATGGATCTCCCATGGCTAACTGAAGCCCTCAAAGTTAGAACAGAACCAAACAGCCACGGCTGGGTGAGAGAGCAGTCACATACTCTGCTTTCTTGGAAGGATGTTGTAAAAGTGTCACAGGACCTCTCTTTCTGCAATTAAGCCAAACAGGTTCCTACTGGTGTCTTGACAGACTGCAGCTGGACATTCCCCAACTGACCACCAACAGACTACCTGAGGCCAGCCAATAAGTGAGACTTTTGATGTCTTGCTTAAAGTTATCCAGTACAGACCTTGCACATGATTCCTCCCCAACCTCCACCCCAAACCCTCGTCAGAGCACACTTTTGTTTTGCACAGAAGGCTTCATCTCCCCAATCTGTGGGTTGCTTTCAGAAAATGAAGTTTTCCTTTTGCTTTTGTAGATCTCATCTCACTGGTCTTTGGTTAATAAAAAGCAGAGGTATGGCTTTCCTGTGTCAAAAAACTTGCAACTGTTAATCCCAGGACTTATTATATACTAAGAAAGATGGGCAAAGGCACCATGATGCAAAGATATTCCTAGAAAGAACAGGGAGGAGTACTCAGTTGCCCTTGTCAGGTAATTTATCAGATAAGATATGAATATTGATCAATGTTTGGTGAAGAGCATGTCACACAAAAGGGCAAGAATAGAGATAAGGTTAGCAACTGTAGAAATCTCAGGGCACATCATGTCTTCCTGAAATATATCTACATTGCCTGTAATTTGTTAAGTACCAAAAAAAAGCCCATTTTTAAGTAAAAGACAAAACACAAAGGTAAAAGAAAGGGTTAAAAAGCAAAAGAATAGCAGGCAGTCCAGACAATTCTGGTAAATGATTACAAGAAAGAGCAGTTCTATGGCATCCATTTATTTATTCATTCAGTAAACATTTACTGAGCATTATCATGCTAATTGCAGTAGTACTCTAAGGAACTCCTGTTCTCATGGAGCTTATAGTCTTGCCAGGTATTGAACATCATGTTTTCAGCAATCTAATTCTTTCATCATCCAAGAGTTAGATAACAGCCGTAGTTGAATGAGGAAAAAATAACACAGCTCACATGTGCGTGCACACACACACACAGAAACAGGCAGAGTGGGTACGTTAATATACTATGTGGCTCATGCGCTTTCAAAGACCTAAGCTGGCAAACAAGAGACAGAATGTTCATTATGTCAAAGAAAAATTGATCTAACCTTCACACAGATGCCGGAGCTAGAGAATAGAATTGAACTCTTGTAGTGTAAAACATCTTACAACTATTACTCCACTAGAACAGCAATAAAAATTATGACCAAGTATTATTATAAATAGACAAGCTTAATGTTAAGAAGGGGAATTAGAATGGACTTTCAGAATTCAAATGGGCATCTAAGATTAGATGATATGTTTAATCGAGAAGGCTTTGGTACAATTTGTAGTGAAAGCTGCAATAGAGCCCAGAGAACTAATCCCTTCGGGCTCCCTATGGAGTCCCTACAGGTTCTTAAACAGAAAAACGGCCTTAGGTCAGGCCTGGAGATGATCAGTCTTTTGAGAAAAGGGAAAGGTCCCTCCAGCATCAGAGAGTGTGCCATTTTCCCTCACCTCCTTCCTCTGATCCTGCTGCAGTATTTTCCCACCTAGACAGATGGTAGATGGCAAAGGGCCCAGTCTATTCATGTGCTTGATGGCCTACTAAATTGTTCACTAATATTTTTGACGCTGGCTCTATGAGGCTGTCATGACTGTCATTTCTGTTACAGATTCTCTCCTTGCACAGCATCCCCTTTGACAGCGAGTAGCATAAAAGGGCATTGAAATCAAGACTCACAAACCCCTTCTGCCAAGGATAAAGGAACTTCCTACCGGTACTTCAAGCACTCTGTTACACATCTGAAAGAGATAAAAGGAAGCAAATCCTGCTGATGGTCATTCAGAAGCAGCCAGATTGCTCTGCTATGTGCCTTCCCTGTAGATCGCCAATTTACCATTATTGTTTAATTTTCATGAGGCATCTTGACAGCACACAGTATAGTGTACAGGGCCCCGTGGGCAGTTCGAGTCTTTGTGAAGAGCTGATATGCAAACGAGATATGCGACTGTGATGGCTGAGCCCTTCCTTGGAGGTAGGTTCATATTTGCTGAACTGTTCTGCTTCTTGGTTAGGTTTATTTTATTTATAAAGAAATCTGGGGAAAGGAAATATTCCCATTCGAAAACCACCAGCACCTCAGAAGCCCGAATAGTTCAGGATTAAAGGAGTGGGCCTGTTTTACAGACAGCACTTACAATTGAAGCTTGATGACTAGAGCAAGTGCTTCTTTCAATCAATTGCTTAAATATTTATTAGGTGTAATAAGGAGACTGACTATTTTAATATTTGATTGTGGACAGATGTCAAGCCTCATACCTCTCCTTTCCCCTTCTGCCCCACATTTGGGCAAGCCGATAAGAAGTCATGTGTCCTTCCTTTGGTGCTGATGAGAAGTTGAACTTACACAGTTCTCAGTTTATGAGAGAGACCCTCATCCCAGGTCCACCCTCTCACTGCCCTAAAACCCCAACCTGGCTGCTACTCCCTGCTCTCTAAAGCTATTTTTGGACCTGCTTGGGAGCCTTTCCTGCTCTCTCCAGAAAGACTCATTATTCAAGTAGAAAATGCTTTTGCACCCTGTTGCGGATGTGTCATCAGTCTCAATACTCGACCAAATTTCGGATGGGGGGGTCAATCCCAATCCTGCACAGTGGCCACTAAATAAAAATTAAAATTAAAATTAAAATTTATCAACAGAATTACATTAATTCTAACATGGTGGCTGAAAACCAGAACTTATAGCTGCCCTCTCAGTTCCCTGTTTTCCAAATCCAAGTCCTGTGTATTTTCTCAGACACATCTAGTCTAAAAAGGAATGAGGGTGGAGAGAGGGCCCAGAAGACTCCATGGGCATAAGGGAAGATTGAAGCCTTATTGCCAATTGTAAGTAGAGTTTCCTCTGGGAAACTACTGCCTCAGATTCTCCTTTGAATTTTCACAGAGAGAGCTAAAATGTTGTTGATAACAAACGATAACAAAGGATGTCAATGAAGCGAACACATTCTTTCACCCTCAGAGAGACAATGCCATAAACATCTTAAGAAACAGAATAGAAATAGAGGCAAGACTTGAATGAAATCCTTCCCAGGTCGGGGAGTAGATTGCTATTTGGCCTTTCCATATTTGAATAAAAAACAGTTCATCTAGCTGGAATTCAAATAATGTGGTATTTCGGATCCCCGGAATACCGACCACAGCAGCTAGGAATAGAAGTAATACCAGATGTGGAGTAAAAAGACAGAGGTTTCAGTTTCAGCTCTGTCAATGACCACCTATTTGACTGACTTTGGCTAATTTATTTAATTAAACTTTAGTTTTTTCTCCTATAAAGTGGCGATAATATTTCTGTCCTGGCTACCTTACAGATTGTCTCTTTAGAGTATCAAAAATACCACAATATATGTAGAAGTTCTTTGTAAAGTGTCTCACGGCACACAAACATAACCCACTACGTTTTCTTGGTCTTTTCATGCTTCTACAACAAAATACCATAAACTGGGTAGTTTATACATAACAGAAATTTGTGTCTCACAGTTCTGGAGGCTGGGAAGTTCAAGATCAAGGTGCTGATAGATTTGGTATCTGGTAAAGGCCTGCTTTCTGGTTTACAGATTGTCCTTTCCAGCTGTGTCCTCATATGGTGCAAGGAGCAAGGTGGCTCTTTGGGGCTTCTTTCATAAGGGAACTAACTCCATTTATGAGGGCTCTGTTCTCATGACCTAATCACCTTCCAAAGGCCCCACCTCCTAATACTATCTCATTGGCTATTACGTTTCCAATATACGAATTTTAAAGGGACACAAACATTCAGACCATAGCACCCATACACCATGCATAACCTTGAGAGAGTCTCTCATTCATGATTCTGTGAAACTTACTTAGAGGCTATTAATTATAATTTACAAGCAATTATAGTAAACTTGCTAATCTGATTTTGAAGTCTTTAGTATTTTAGAAGTTGCAAATTGGAATAAGGAAGAGCTGTTTAGTTTTCAATAACATTCATAATAATTAGTATTTTATTCAGTACTTACTATGTACTTTGAAGGTAGCATTGTTTTACAAAAATATAAGGGCAATAAGACAAGGGGGAAGCTGATAGCCTGACAGCAAAGGAGGGAACACCTGTAATTATTAACTACAACAATTACAAAAGTCCACAGGGCTGAGAAATGAGCTGTATATATGTGTATTTGCCTTGATTAATCACAGAAAGATGTAGATAACTCTGGACAAAAGACAAATTTTTTTTTTTTTTAATGTTCAGCATATATTTAAGAAGGTGGAAAGTACAATTGACACTTAAACAACACAGGTTGGGACATTGACTCCTTGCACAGTCGAAACTTCACATATAACATTTGACTTCCTAAAAATTTAACTGCTAATAGCCTACTGTTGACCAGAAGCCTTACCAATAACACGAAAAGTTGATTAATACATATTTTGTATGTTTTGTGTATTAAATACTATATTCTTACAATAAAGTAAGCTAGAGAAAATAAAATATCATTAAGTAAATCGTGGATTAAGTAAATCAGGAAGAGAAAATATATTTCCCATTCTCTAAGTGGAAATGGATCATCATAAAGGTCTCCATCTGTGTTGTCTTCATGCTGAGTAGGCAGAGGAAGAGGAGGAAGAGGAGGGATTGGTCCTGCTCTCTCAGGGCTGGAGGAGGCGCAAGATGATCCATATTTAAGTGGATCCATACAGTTTAAACTCGTGTTCTTCAAGGGCTAGTTGTATTATAACACTGATTTTGGAAAGCTTCCATTTTAAAAGTGTCAAATAAATGTTTTGGTGCTCAAAAGGATTAAAAATAAAACAACCCTACTAGTAATATCAGGAAACGGAAGACATATATATTCAGATAGCCTCGATAACATAAAATGCCTGACTGCCATGATTTTTTGTACTGTCAGTCTTATTTTATTCAGTTTTATAGAGAGACTCTATCTCTAGTAGATCCATAGGGGGCAATCAAATAATTTTATATTATCTGTACACATATTTGCCACAACTCTGTTACATTTGTCCTATCTTATAACAACACAGTATAAAATGAAAAAATAAAGAATATTAATGCTGCTATGAAATGAAAGATAATATTTCAAATAGCCATCATAATTTTGTTCACATCTTCCTCTGCTCGTTGCTCTTTCTACCTTTATATAATACCACTATCTCCATAATTCCTTTTTAATTCGTCTAGAGCAAATAATCTTGTCCTCTCTTACCCATCTCTTTCCCTCTCCCTTTCTTTCTCTTCCTCCCTCCACAAACTTCCAGGAAAAAGAATATTTATTCTATCTGTATAAGAACAGGTCAGGAATTGACTCTTGTTGCAGATGCTTTTTAAGACATCTTTATAAAGACAAATATGAGCTAAGCAGCCAGGTTGATGGGAAGGGAAATGGTACAACTATAAGTCTTAGTACTACCTGGATACCTAGTCACATATGTGCTGTGATCATTTTACTAATTGCCTGTAGGAGATTGGCTCATCTTCAGACAGCAAGACTACCCTGAATTTTGCTAGCTGAAATTGCAACACTAGTTTGCTTGGCAATAGGGTATGAGCCAGAAAAGAGTGCATAGCAAAATATATATATATATATATATATATATATATATATATATATATATATGTCTGTCAATTAGATGAAGCTAAGAGACAAAACAAAGTAGAACAATATTTTTATCTGTGAGAAAAAGTGGCATATAGGAGAATAT
>CAUYSK010049510.1:0-10327 GCA_963575035.1 Avahi laniger
CCTGCCTGTAGTCCCAGCTATCCGGGAGGCTGAGGCAGGAGGATCGCTTGAGCCCAGGAGTTTGAGGTTGCTGTGAGCTAGGCTGACGCCACGGCACTCACTCTAGCCCGGGCAAAAGAGTGAGACTCTGTCTCAAAAAAAAAAAAAAACCTACACATGAATGTTTATAGCAGCTATATTCATAATTACCAAACACTGGAAACAACCTGAATGTCCTTGAAAAGGTGAACAGATAAACTTCAGTACATCCATATAATTGAATTATATTTTATTGCTACTCAGCAATAAAAAGGAATGAAGCAATGATACATACAAATGAATGAATGAATCTCAGTGACATGCTAAGAGAAGGAAGCTAGTCACAAAAGGTTACATACTCTCTGATTCCATTTATATGACATTCTGGAACAGGGAAAACAAAGGTTGATCTGTTCTCTGTTCAACCAAGAGTTGGGGTGGTGGAAGGGTTTGGCTAAAGGGACAGGAAGAAGGACATAAAAAAATCACCCAAAACGGTCATGAAATTGCTCTGCATTCTGACTGTGGTAATGGTTACATGAAATTGTACATGTGTTAGAACTGTATACTAAGAAAAGTCCATTTTTACTGCATGTAAATTTTTAAAACAATAATTTAAAAACAGTAGCAATTAATATAGTTTATACTTCATCTTGTCCCAGATAAGATTTAAAACGATATCCTTTCACTGTAAGACATTTGGCTAATTACATTAAGCCAAATATAAACCTGAAGAAGAACATCTTTATGCCACAACTTAAAATCAGGCTGAAAGGCGAGCTTCAATCCTTGAAAAACTGGTTACCTTAATTTCTCCCTTTTTTATCCTTTTGATGCTCTCTCTTCCTTCCCCGCCCTCTGGTGCTCCTCCTTTGTCTCTTCCTCTTCCTCCCTCCCTCCTTTTTGGTTCCGTTGTCTTTATTCTATCTTAACTGATCATATTTTAGTCTGAAGTGTACATTTTGTGTTTTTCTCATTAATTTTTAAAAATTTATCCTTCTTGTTCTTCATTTTTTTAAAAAGCTGCGTGAACTGAATATTTTACATTTCTCTCTCAAAATTAGAATATTCCGTCAAATTACATGCATGTTGATTTTTTTACTTGTGAGTGATTTTCAAAATTGATTATTTTCCCCCTGTTGCTCAGGGGCTCTCAAGGAGGGGAAAGTTTTTACGTCCTGTGAGGAGGCAAATCTTGCCCCCGACAGCTGACATAACTTCCATGTTTTATATTATGAAGATGAAGCTTTATCTATTCTAGATTCTCTTTTTAAAATTATTTCAAAAATGAACTTATACTTATTTCTTTTCTAAAACTTAAAACATTTTTTGAGAGGCGCACACAGCAATTTTCCAGTAATGCATTCATTTTAGTCATATAAATAGAGCTACCCATACCCACTTGGAAACCAATGCATTTGCTGCAATCAAGTAGATATACACAAAACAATCACCTAAGAGAAATTTCTAAGGTTGACTTGCAAATGGTTTGTGTCACACGGACACAGCCATTTACATTTAAAAGTGATAATCAGGAATTAAATTGAGCACTAGAAAAAGGTGACAGGTTAAAAAGGAAAATGGGTTTGAGAGATTGTATTAAGCTGTATTAAAGAGATGAGCTAAACTAGCTTGAGATTCACAAGGCAAAGCTAGATAAAGTTTGGTAGACTGAGAATTTCTGTACAAATAAAAAATTGAGCCAGCTTTTATCATATAAAAAGGTAGTTCTTTACATAACCAAAAGAGAAAAAATGTTTTACTGTTATCTCCACTGCCATCTTCATGGTTTCCTCCATCGTCCTTTCCGCCTTCATCTTCGGAGTTTTCTACTTCCTGAATAACCATCCTTTTCCCTTTGGTTTGAGTCTTAGATGCAGGTTCAGAATTTCGCAGATCTCTTTCAACCTCTGACAAGATTTTCTGCAACATAATCACCATATTAAATGTTTTCCTTTAATAAAAAAACATTCTTTCAGTTAAAAATATAAAGATATTAAAAATGAACAAAGATGACAACAATAAGGCTTTTTTGGTGGTGTACTTTCTTTGTCAAAGCAACTTCATTGCTTTGTCTGATTGTAATCATACATGTTCACTGTAAAAAAAAAAACAACAAAAAACTTAGGGTAACAAGTGAAAAAAAGAACAAAAAATCAGCTGAAATCTTGCCACTCAGATAACACTATTAACATTTTGATGATCATCTTCCTAGGTATGTTGGTATGTACATATACACACAGAGATATATAGTTTTATATAAATTAAATCGTGCTATACATGCTATTTTCCAAAATGTCAAAAGTTCTGAAATATTTTACGCCAACTAGAATGAAAAATATATGTATGAAACCATTTTTCTTTCCCCTTTCATTTTTAACAGCTTTATTGAAGTACAATTAACATAAACTGCACACACTTAAAGTATACAAGTTGATAGGTTTTGACATAATAATAAACATACCCATCATTTCCAAATGTTTCTTCCTCTTTGTAATATCTCACTTTTACCTCTCCCTATAACCACTGTTCTTTTTATCATCATGACAGATTAGTGTGTATTTTCTATAATTTTATATAAATAGAATCATATTGTATGTCTCTTTTTTGTCTGACTTCTTTAACTCAGAATAATTATTTTAAAATTCATCCATGATAATGTGTGTGTCAATAGTTCATTCCTCTTTATTGCTCATAGTACTCTATTGTATGGATATAATGATTTGTTCATCCATTCACCTGCTAATGGACATTTTAGGCTGTTTTCAGGTTTTGGCAATTACAAATAAACCTATTATGAACATTTGTGCGTAAGTCTTTGTATAAACATATACTTGTATTTTTCTTGGGTAAATATGTAGGAGTGAAATGGCTGGATCATATGGTAGGTATATGTTTTTATGTTTAACTTTTTATGAAACCACCAAACTATTTTCCAAAGTGATGGTATTATTTTATATTCCCAAGAATTTCAGTTCCTCTGTGTTCTCGGCAACTCTTGGTATGGTCAGTCTTTTTAATTTTAGGTATTCTAACAAGTGTATAGTGGTATCTCATTGAGGTTTTAAGTTTACATTTCTCTAATGACTAATGATATTAAGCACCTTTTTTTTTTTCAAAATGTTAAGGGGATACAAATGTTGTTGGTTACATGGATTGCTTTTGTAATGCTTGAGTCACGGCTATAGGTGTGCCCATCACCCAAATAGTGTTTACTGTACCTATTAGGTAGGTTTCTGCCCTTCCCCTCCACCCCATGCCCGCTGCTTGATTTCCACTGAGTTTTACTTTCCTTTGTGCACATGTGTGCTCATCAGTTAGTTCCAATGTAATAATGAGTACATGTGGCACTTGTTTTTCCAATCTTGAGATACTTCACCTACAAGAATGGTCTCCAGTTCTATCCAAATTGTTGCAAAAGGCATTAATTCATCCTTTTATGGCCGAGTAGTATTTCATGGTATACATATACCACATTTTATTAATCCACTCATGAACTGATGGGCACTTGGGTTGATTCCACATCTTTGCAATTTTGAATTGTGCTGCAATAAACATTCATGTGCGGGTATCTTTTTGATAAAATGACACCTTTTCCTTTGGGTAGTTACCCAGTAGTGGAATTGCTGGATCAAATGGTAGGTCTACTTTTAGTTCTTTGAAGAATCTTCATAATGTTTTCCATAGGGGTTGTATTAATTTGCAGTCCCACTAACAGTGTGTAAGTGTTCCTTTCTCTCTGCATCTGTGCCAGCATCTATTGTTTTTGGACGTTTTAATAAAAAGCCATTCTAACACAAGTAAGGTGATATCTCATTGTGGTTTTAATTTGCATTACTCTGATAATTAGTGACGTTTAGCATCTCTTCATATGTTTATTGGCCATTTGTCTATCTTCATTTGAAAAGCTTCCATTCATGTCTTTTGCCCACCTTTTAATGGGGTTGGTTTTTTTCTCACTGATTTGCTTGAGTTCGTTGTAGATTCTGGTTATTAGCCCTTTATCGGATGTTTAACTTATTAATATTTTCTCTTGTTCTGTAGGTTGTCTGTTTGCTCTGTTGTTTCCTCAGCTGTGCAGAGGCTTTTTAGTTTAATCAAATTCGATTTATTTAGTTTTGTTGTTACTGTGATGGCCATTGGGGTTTTATTCATAAATTCTTTGCCCAGGCCAATATCTAGAAGAGTTTTTCCTACATTTTTCTCTAAAATTCTTACGGTTTTTAATGCTTTATATTTAAGTATTTTATCCATCTTAAATTAATTTTTGTGAGTGGTGAGAGATCGGGGTCCTGTTTCATTCTTCTGCATGTGGCCATCCAATTTTCCCAGCACCATTTATTGAATAGGGTTTCTTTTCCTCAGTGTACACTTTTGTCTGCTTTGTCAAAGATCAGTTGGCTATAGGTGATTTTATATCTGGGTTCTCTATTTTTGTTTGATCGGTCTAAGCCTTTTTCTTTGTACCAACACCATGCTGTTTTGGTTACTACAGCCTTGTAGTATAGTTTGAAATCTGGTAATGTGATGCCTCTGAATTTGTTCTTTTTGCTTAAAATTGCTTGAGCAATTTTATACTCAGGCAGAGCATCTTTTCATTGTTTATTTTCCATCCACATATCTCTTTTGGTGAAGTGTCAGATCAAATATTTTGCTTATTTTTAGTTTCGCTGTTTGTTTTCTTCTTAAGTTTTGAAAGTTCTTTATATATTCTTGATACAAGTCTTTTTTGTTGGATACATGATTTTGCAAATATTTTCTCCCAGTCTGTGGCTTGTCTTTTTTTTTTTTTTGAGATGGTCTTGCTCTGTCACCCTGCAACAGCATCATCATCATAGCTCACAGCAACCTCAAACTCCTGGGTTCAAGCAATCCTCCTGCCTTAGCCTTGCAAGTAGCTGGGACTACAGGTGTTCTTGCCTTGTTTTCCAGAGCGCTAGGATTATAGGCGTGAGCCACCACACCCAACCTGTGGCTTATATTTTTATTCTTCTAATACTGTTTTTCAAAGAGCAGACATTTTTAATTCTGATGAAGTCCAATTTGTCAACTCTTTTATGAATTATAAATTTCATGTCATATGTAATAAATATTTGTCTAATCCAAGCTCATAAACATTTTCTCTTATGTTTTCTTCTAAGACTATTATACTTTAGGTTTTACATTAAAGTATATGATCCATTTTGAGTTAACCTTTGCATATTGTTAAGAAAAAATGCATTTGGCCTAAAACTTAATATGTAAACATGAAATTGTGTTGAGCAGTAAAATTAAACGTAGTTTTCCTTGTTTCAATTCTTTTTTTACAATATTGTTACATTAACTTTTCAATAAACATAACCATTATAAAAAGGAAATACTACGGGGAAAAGATGAGTTCCTGAGCCAGGCCCTAAACCTAATCCACTGAAATGCTGACTTGAAAAAAGCAACTGATATACTAGGGACATTAGCTGCCACTTGGAGAGACTGTAATAGATTATCTGATAGGTGTATATGGAAACTCAATGACAACTTATTATTGGAAGACAATTCTCCCTGGGTTTCTCCTATTTCTGACTATACTGAGAGCAGAAATGGTGCTAAAACCATCTTAATTCTGGACATCTTTACGATGTTTGTACTGCGAACAGTCTTGGAAAACAGAAATAGCATTTACCTACAGAGGAGATGGTAGGTATGTTTGCTCTCCAGTATAATAAAGATATGCTTCCCTCTGGAGCAGGAGCTGGACAGGTCTACTTACAGCCCATTATAAAGGATGAGGAGTTTCTAAATTTTGCATTCATTAGCCATCACACAAACCCACGGAGTAAACAACATCCATCTGGGCTATGCTGTGTCACCGCTGTGGGACTTCGGAGCCACAGGAACTGACATGAATGTGAAGCTCATCTGCTTTGTGTGCCATGAGTAACAAAGGCCTTTGTGTCTGACCAAGATATCTTGTATCCTTTGGTAGGCCACCTTGTTAATTTGCAAGTAGGGTAAAATCTCAGTTGTTGACACTTCTACACTTTAGGCTTTAACACAGATCCCCTAAGTGCATATCAGAGTCACTCTGCTCAGCCAGGTAGTGCATGCTATCAACAATGCAATGTTTACCACGCTAGCTACAAAGAGAAACGTTGTTCTGTGGCCATGGAACTCAACCCAATCCTACCTAGGAAACTTCTATACCATCCCACATAATAAATAAAGTGAGGTTAGCTCAGAGAAAAACATTGCCTAGAACACTAGAGGAAAGAGAAAAATTAAATATTTGTCACTCAGAGGTAGGTTACAGTTTTGGAAAAAAATTGTTAAGAGCCTGCTTTCTTTCACTTCAAACAGATGTTAAGATTTTGGGGTGTCTGTGATATATCTACCTTGTAAAGCTGTGACCTAACCCTCACCATAATTTATTCAGCAAGATTGATACCATTTTAACATAAATACAGAAATAGCCAACTATAGAATTGGGTGAGAAATTACTTTCTGTACTTACCTTGGCCAAATCATTATCAGGCTCAACATCGAGTACTTTACTCAAATCTTCTATCGCTTCCTGCAGCTTGTTTTGATGTTTATATGTAGTAGCACGACGCAGAAGAGCTGGAAATTTGCCAAAATACAAGTTATATTTTTTATCTTATGGCATTATGGTTATAACATATTTTGCAAGTGGAAGAATGTAAGTAGCACAGAACATTTTAGCATATAATCATGCAAAGCTTAGCTACACCCATTTTCATGTTTTTGCACACATAGAAAATGATACTGAGGTAAACAGAAGAGATTGCATCAGGCTGCTGTCCCCTATTATGACCCTCTGGCCCTCTGGTAGCCCCGGGCTCTACCAGCTCCTCCAAGGGCTAAGAGATTTTATATCTTAACCCTTCACAGGTACCACATTGTGCTGCAATATCAGGAAGCTTTTCACTAAACCGTAATGTTTTCCTTCTTATAATCATAGCTAGTATTATTTTACAACTTTTTGAAAACTTAGAAAATCCCTTCTCTAAATTTAGTATATTAGTGACCAGCATCTAGCTCAGAATATGGCTCATAAGTGCAATCTGTGTAGCAATCTCTGAAGTCATTAGAAGGAGTTACTTAACACAGGAAAACAGAGAATCCTGATGATTAAGTCAGCTAGACTCAGAAATTGAGTACTTTGGTAATTTGCATCAGATATTTTGGGTAGCTTTCAACATATAATTTGATAATTATTTAATAGCATAAATGCCTCTTGTCCCATCATTATCCATTGTATAATAAGAGAACTTTGTGTAAAAAGCCATTATTTTGAAAAGAAAAAAGTTTGGTAATTCTGAAAGGTGAGAAATTTATCCAGATGTATTTTAATATTCTATTTTAAAACATAGTTATAAATTTGACCAGTTCGATTTTAGTCTTAGAATGAGCCATGAAAATCTAAAGGATAAAATATGTTGTTATAAATTTAATCAAAATTGTACAGTTTTGGTATTGCTAATGCTACTCAGATTTCTGAACAGAATTTCCATGAAGAAACATTCATGATATAACAATGACCTTTTTTTAAACTTTTTATTTTGAAATAATTTGAGATTTACAGAAAAGTTGCAAAGATAGTACAGAGAGTTCCTGGGTACCTTCACTCAGCTTCCCCTAATAACAACATCTTACAGAACCACAGTACATTTGCCAAATCTCAGAAATTAACATGGGTACACTACTATTAACTTAAACTACAGGCTTTATTGGGATTTTACCAGTTTTTCCACTTACGTCCTTTTTTAGTTCCAGGATGGCCTCCAAGATAACACATTGTATTTAGAACAATTATCTTTTGAAATAAAAATAAAGTTTTGAAGAGAAAGTTATTTATTTAGTTAAGCAAACATAAGATTTCTTAATGTTTTATGGCTACTCTTTACTCCATTTGGTTATGCTAAATTTGTTTTTTAATATTGAAGTTTCGAGTTTTTAAGAAATTAGTCAAACAAAAAAGAATTCAAACATATGCCATCCCAGTGGCAGAAGAACAGTACAGTCGTTCAATACGGGCCCTGGAATTTGCTGTCCAGTGCTGAGTCCTGGCTCTGTCATTTGTTAGCCATGTGATCCTGGGTGAATTGGTTAATATGTCTGTGCCTGGTTTCTTCCTTTGTAAAATGAGTGTGGTAATTGACAGTGTCTGCATCTCAATGAGGCTGTTGTTAAAATTAATAGAGTTAATACATATAAAGTACTTGGCATAGGGCCTGACAGAACAGTGGTGGGGGCCCATAGGAAATGGCAACGCCTTCACCAGGCACTTGGCTAAAGCTGGGAGCCCATCTGTACTCTGTGATAGAGACCAGCTTGCACAAAATACAGGCCCAAGAGGACTTTATTGTTAAATGGAGGGCAGTCCATGACAATGACAGTGGCAGCTGATGTACCAGGCTCCCCCTTAGCACACCCATGGTTTGTGCTCCCTCAGCGATGTAGGTACAAGGTGTACAGTCCATGTGAAAAAAATTAAGTATTTATATTTGCTTAAGAAATATAATGTGTCTATTATAATGTACCTCACTCCCTCTTGGAATGATTGCTTCTTGATAGCAGCAAAGTTTGACTTGAATACTTTAGGCTTTACTAAAGACAAGGTGGTCAGTCTCAGAGACAGGGAATCAACACAGAGTCCAGGTTTTTGGTGGAAAGATGTGGTCCATTTTGGACAAGTTTGATTTGAAATTAAATTATTATTAATTTAAAATGAAAAATAAATTATATATAGCCATCTAGGTGGAAATACCCATAAAGAAGCTGCTAGAAAGTGCTAGAGCTCCAGTGTGGGCTTACTATTTTATTATATTAATAAATACCAGAAAATCTATATTAATTATACTTAAATTTTTTTGGATAAAAAGACAATTCAAATGCAAGCTGGAGGTATTTCCCTTTAAGGAAAAAAACATATTTTATTCAATCTTCTGAGATTATTAGCTACCTCAGTATAAATAATCAGGGACTTAAATTCCAAGTTAAACTTAGAAGTAAATTTAGGAAGGTGGTGATTCACATCTAGAAATTCGAGTTTATCTGAAATATTTTTATATAAACATAACTGTCTATAAATGGTCTTTAATGGGTCCTGGTGTAATTTTAAAAGCATTCTATGAAGATTTTTTTACCCTTTATGTTTGCAGGTTCTAACTCCAAGACCTTTTCACAATCCTGAAAAGCACTATTCCAGTTCTGTAATTTGATTTCTGCTTGAGCTCGATTGTTATAGGCAGCTACAGTGGGAAGCGCTGATATGCTCCTATAAAAGAAACATTTATTGGCAACAAGCAGGCCTAAGGTAAACAAAAGAATATAGAGAAATTCAGGTTAAGTTGTAAATTAAAAAATTATAGGCTGTGTTATGGGCTGAATTGTGTCCCCTAAAAATTCATATGTTGAAGTCCTAACTCCATAGTACCTTAGAATGCGACAGTATTTGGAGACAGGGTCTTTAAATAGGCGACTAACGTTAAAAGAGGTCATGAGAGTGGGCCCTAATCCAATAAAACTAGAGTCCTTAAAGAAGAGGATGTTAGGATCCAGGTGCAGTGGCTCAATGCCCGTAATCCCAGCACTTTAGGAGGCCGAGGCAGGAGGACTGCTTGAAGCAAGGAGTTTGAGACTAGCCCGGGCAACATGGTGAGACCCTGTCCCCTGAAAATTTAAAACTTAGCCAGGTGTGTTAGTTTGTACCTGTGGTCCCAGCTACTTGGGAGGCTGAGGCAGGAAGATTGCTTGAGCCCAGGAGTTGGGGGTTACATTGAGCTATGACTGCATCACTGCACTCCAGCCTGAGTGCCAGAGGGAGACCCCGTTAAAAAAAGAAACAAGAGCATATTAGGACACAGACAGGTATGGACAGACCATAGGAAGACATGGAGGGAAGACAGCCACTCACAAGCCAAAGAAACAGGTCTTAGAAGAAACCAACCCTGCCAACACCTTGATCTCATAGACTCTAGTACCGTGAGAAAATACATTTCTCTTCTTTAAGCCACCCAGCCTGTGCCAGTTTGTTATGGCAACCCTAGCAAACTAATACAGCCTATAACATCAAAAGTAATAAAATATAATTCTACAAACAAACTAAATCAACATTTAAATAGATGCTTAAAAATTGAGTTAATAGGTTTAAAATTGACTCAGCCTTTAGAGGTGACATGGGAATTTAAATACCCAGAGATCACCATCAAATTGGTATTAACTGATCAACACATAAGTGCACATATAAGAATAACATCTATTGGATGTTGGGCAGGGGGGAGGGGGGAGGAAGGAGAGGGGACGGGTATAT
>CAUYSK010049514.1:0-13838 GCA_963575035.1 Avahi laniger
GTGCAATGTGCACCACCCAAATGATGGACATATTTGAAACTCGGACTTAGGGAGGGAGGTGGGGGCAAGGGCAGCATATGTAACAGAAACATCTGTACCCCCATAATATGCTGAAATAAATTAAAAAAATTAAAAAAAAAATATCAAAAATAATAAAATGCTTAGGAATAAACTTAACCAAGGATGTAAAAAAGTTGTATACCAAAACTATAAAACATTGAAATAGATGTAAAAATATGCAAATAAATGTAATACATACCATGTTATAATAATATGTCCATACTACTACGCAGGGCAATCTATAGATTTAATGCATTTGTATCAAAATTCCAATGACTTTTTTTTTTTTTTACAGAAATAGGAAAACATTCCTAAAATTCACATTGGACCAAAACAAACAAACAACAACAACAACAAAAAAACCAGCCTGGTTTCAAAATATATTAAAAAACTGCAGAAATCAAAACAGTATGGTATGAGCATAAAAACAGACACATATATATAGACCAAAGGAACAGAATAGAAAACCCAGAAATAAATCCATTCATATATAGTTGACTGATCTTCTACAAAGGTGCTAAGAATACACAATGTGGAAAGGATAGTCTCTTTAATAAAAGGGAAAACTGGATCTCCACATGCAAAAAATGAAATTGGATCTTACACCATGAACAAAAATCAACTTAAATTGCCTTAAACACTTAAAACATAATACCTAAAACTACAAAATCCTAGAAGAAAACAGAAAAAAAGCTTCTTGCATTGGTCCTGGCAATAATTTCTTGGATATGACATCGAAGGCATAGGTAACAAAAGCAAAATAGACAAGTGACATTAAATCAAATTAAATGCCTTCTGCATAGCAAGGAAAATAATCAACAAAATGCAAAGGCAATCTATATATCCCATAACAATTATTATGTGTTAACCAAAAAAAATGGCCAGACAGTTGCTCTTATTCATATTTAAATGTGTTTCTTGACAATCTATTCTGTTCTGTTTTCTGTTTGTTCTGTTAAACTCATACCACATTACATAGGACCATCATTTACATTTTCTGTTAATACTGCAGTGAAGTCTTTTCCAATGCATTTGGTTGGCTCCTATTACCAACCAATATTTCTGAGTGAAAATTAGGGTCATTTTGCAAAATTCCACCAGACCTGGAATTGTATTGGCTATAGTGGACAAATGTAAACTGAATTATATATACAAAAAAAAAAAAAAGGCAATCTACAGAATAGGAGGAAATATTTACAAACCACATATCTGAGAAAAGATTGATCTCTAAACTATATAAGGAAGTCCCACAACTCAACAGGAAAAAATGAAATAATCTGATTTAAAAATATGCAAAAGAATTATATAGACATTTCTCTAAAGAATACATTCAAATGGCCAAAAAGCATGTAAAAAGATGCCGAACATCACTAACCATCAGGGAAATGCAAATCAAACCACATGAAATATCACTTCATACTTGTTAGAGTGTTTATTATTTAGAAAAAAAACAGAGAAGTGTTGGCAAGGATATGAAGAAAAGGGAACTCTTTTCCTGGTGGGACTATAAATTGGTGCAGCCACTAGGGAAAACAGTAATAAGGTTCCTCAGAAAATTAAAAACAAAACTACCATATGATCCAGTAATCCCATTTTGGGTATATAACCCAAATCAGGAGATTTCTTCACTCCCGTGTTCATTGCAGCATTATTTACAATAGCCAAGATATGAAACAATCTAAGCGTGCATTGACAGAAGAATGAATGAAGAAAATGTGGTATATCCATACGATGAAATATTATTCACCCTAAAACAGAAGGAAATCTTGCCATTTGCGGCAACATGGATAAACCTAGAGGCCATTATGCTAGGTAAAATAAGCGAGACACAGAAGGGCAAATACTACATGATACCACTCGTGTGAGGAATCCAAAATAGTCAAACTTATCAAAGCAGGGAGTAGAATGATGGTTGCCAGGGATTGGAGGGAGGGAGAAACAAGGAAGTATTAGTCAGAAAGCATAGTTTCTGCTACACAACCGGAATAAGTCCTAGAGAGCTACCGTACAGCACAGTGCCTATAGTAAATGACACTATGTTGCATACTTAAAATTTGCTAAGAGGGTAGATCTTATATTGAATGCTCTTACACACACACAACTAATAAAAAGGGCAGAAAGGGGTGGGGAACCTACCACCTTGGGGCCACATGTGGCCTTCTGGATCCTTGAGTGTGGCCTTTGGACTGAATCAAATTTTACAGAAGAAATCTGTTTAATAAAAGGATTTGTTCTGTGAAGTTTGGATTTGATTGAAGGACCTCAATTGAGGATCTGGAGGGCCACGTGTGACCTTGAGACCACAGGTTCCCCACCCCTGTGAGAAAGCCATGCCCCAAATTCTGTTTGTTTATAGAAAGACTAGCAGGATGGAAATGTGGCTCAATTCTGTCACTAGATGACAGAGGGGGATTGTGAATAAAAAGAAGAAAAGCCAGTGTTTTAGCTGAGCTTTGCAGTACGAAGACGGCAAATTTCTTGGAGAATCAGGCAAGAATGCTAGACTGGCCAATCCAGATAGGAACATGGAAATCTTGCATATGATTTTGTTTTTTGAAAGTGAGTACCCAGATACGCAATCTATGTTAAGTTGCTATCGTTAACACAAACTGGGCAGGGTGTGACTCTTCACTCTCCTTGCAAGCTAATAAAGTAGTCTGGATGTAGCTTCATGGAGACTGGCAGAGGCAGGCTTGTGGCTTGTTATTACTCACAAAAATAATAGTTACCAGAGTATTAGCATTTTGATGTCATGTCTGCAAGCCCCAGTTCCTAAAGTGTGATATAAAGAGGACCAGGAGACATACACATTGGGTTGCCTTACAGGAGAGGAACCTCAGTCATAAGGAATCCGGATCTTTTACGATGGGCAATAAGCCCGTCTGATCTTTGCCCCGGAGAATGTCATCATCATTATTACGGTGGACAGTAAACAAAAACTACTTTTTCCTTTGGAAGGAGACACTATCTTTACCGAAGCTGTTCACTATATACAACATCTTTGAAAAGCTAGTCCCCTAAAAAAGGGGTCAATACCTTTGCTCAGAAAATGTATAGAAACACAAGAGAGCCCTGGAGAATTGTTGTCCAAGAACCACTTCTTTCAATAAGATTTAGCTGCCAAGTTCACAAACCACAAAAAGGAGGTTCAAATAGGAAAGCTGTCCTTCTCAGGACACTGCTGCAGTAAAAGACAAAAGTTTCGGAGTTGTTTTTATGAATCCGAGTAGTGCGTGCTGCTATCAGAATTTTAGTCAATTCACGGCTAATACCACATTTGAAGAACACAAGTTTTAGTGAAAGATCTTTGCATGTTGGAGTTTCCCCTTGATGGTATCTTCCAAAGAGAGAAACAGCTGTGTGCTTCCTGATTTAATAAAATTCACATTCAACACAATATAGAGGTAGCAATATATTGAAATTTGTATCCAGTGTGAAATATTGTGAATATTATTCAGTGATCATCAGGTTGCTTTGAAATTATCTTCAGGATAGAGATATCTGTTTGAAGTGGAATTGAATAAAACACATGCCATATTTAAAAGCATTACGCAGAATGCTTAGTAGTTATAAAATTATAGAAATAGCTTACCAATTGAAAATTATGATTATTTGGACATGGGCAGGCCTCAGGGTCTATTATTTAGCAACACCTTTTTGGAATGACTGTGAAAACAACGTTAATTATAAAAATTAGAGGGGCAGAGTTTGCTTAGCATACTTACTTCAAAAACCTCTTTAAAATGACCTTAAGTACTTTAGAAGCATAAATTATATATAAACAAGGCTAATGATCATGATAAACTATTCTTATCTATTAAAATAATTCTAGGTCCTCTAATAGATTACTTTGTTGCCTTGGGCTAAATTGCTATGCTGCATTAAAATGTTGATTAAATAGAATGCTTCGGGAATGATTGGCTAACTGAATTTTGTGAATAGCTGAAAATTAAGTTTTTTAAACATTCAATTCTTTTTGCTTCCACTCTTGTTGCTAATCTTTCCACACTTCATCGGTGCACATTTTGCCAGAGTAAATAAAATGAGTCCTAGTAAATCTTACTTTGGTGAACAAAATCTTCCAGTGTCTCAGAGCACAGAGATTCTTGGCTCTAATAGATCCTAGCTGTGTAGTTCTTGGCAAGTTGAAAATCTCTCTGAGCAGATTTCTTAATATGTGGATACTATCATAGTTATCTCACAGGACTGTTGAAGCTACTTTGGTTATGATTGTTTAAAAAAACACAAAATTGAACTACATTTATTCATTTCCTAAGGAGCTCATATAAATTCTGACATAAATTTATTTTCTTACAAGGTGACTTTTTATTATAAATTTGAGTAAAGAACATATAACTTTATGATCTTGGCAATATATTCTGAACTTCTTTCTGCAAGATTAATTATTGATTTGTGGCTCAAGCAGCAATTCCCTAAGTTTTTTTAATCCCTTTAGTAAAAAAATCTTTATTACTTTTATCATGCAATAGTCTTTAATTATAGCATTTAAAATATTTTATAGGAAATATTACATATCATTTCTATATATATAACTAGTCTTAGATTGCACTTTTGATTGTTGGCTGAGTATGAAATAATATCCTTTATAATTTCAAGAATTTGTTATTGTAAGATTTGCCTTAAGTCTTCAAATTCTCTAAGCAATTAATAACCATTATTAAATCTATAGTATGTGCATGACACTCTGCAGGAAGCTGTGGATTGTGAAAAATGAATAAAGTGTTATCTCTCTCTTATAGGCAGCAAAAAGAATGCAGAAATTACTATTTTATAAGTAGGTTATAATAAATCTCCTGGGTAATACTAACAGAGAATCTGAGAAGAAAGAAACTCTATTTAATTTGGGCTTTTATAGAAGATGCCATGTGGAGGTGGCATTCTTGCTGGACCTTAAAGAATAAGAAGCAATATGTGTGGAGTACATGCAAGGAGTGCTTGGAGAATAAAAAATAATCATGACTGTAGTGCAGGATGCATAAAGGGAAGTGGTAAGAAATAGTTGCAAATGGCAGTTATGGCGAGACGATGGAAACCTTCAATGGTAGACCACAGAACTGGATTTCCTTTTTATTTATTTATTTTTTTGAGACAGAGTCTCCCTCTGTAGCACCAGGTAGAGTGTAGTGGCCGTCATCATAGCTCACTGCAACCTCGAACTCCTGGGCTCAAGCGATCCTCCTGCCTCAGCCTCCTCAGTAGCTGGGACTACAGGCCTGTGCCCCCACGCCTGGCTAATTTTTCTATTTCTTTTGTAGAGGCAGGGTCTTGCTCTTGCTCAGGTTAGTCTCAAACTCTGGCCTCAAGCAATCTTCCTGCCTTGGCCTTCCGAAGTGCTAGGATTACAGGTGTGAGCCACCGAACACGGCTGGATTTCCTTTTGTAGGCAATGGGTAGCAATGGACATTTTTTGAGTAAGGAGATATTACATATTAGGATAAATAATCTGACAGCCATGTAGAATGGATTGGAAGACAGAAGTCAGAGAGAGGTAATTTATTCCTCCAACACCTCTGCCTTATAAATCTGCAACCTGAAATCAACTTAGCCACTTAAGTTTTGTTTGGGTCGACCTCAAGTTCATGGTTTCCTACCTTAGTTGGTCCTCCACAATCTAAACTTGTTTTTTAGTCTCATGTAAAAAATAAATAGCACTATATCTCTTATAAATGTTACATTCTCTCTTTTAACCAGTAAACTAAAAGAATCTTTTACATTTCGTACTCTACTTGTTCAATGATCCATTACAATAAGTTTTGCTTCCACACCTATCTTAAAAACCCCTTTATGCTTAAAATGCTAAATCTACTGGTTAGCTTTTCTTTGCATTTCATTTATCCATCTTTTCTTAAAATATTCCCTGTTTTGATTCCTATGACATCATTCTTTCCTCATTTTTTTTTGAAATCTTTGACCTTTCTTTCTCCACCTGTCCTGCCAATACCCTTTCTACTCTTCTCTCAAAGTTAAGCTCTTTATTTCTTTCCTTTTCTTTACAAACTCTTCCTGAGCAATCTTATTGACTCTTAATGGCTTTACCTACTTCTTAAATAGGAACAAGTTCTGAGTGTTCTACATTGAATGACAAAGTATATAGATGCTACCATTTGTTTATCACCTGCCATATTATAGGTACTGATTAGGTTTTTGCACGTATTATCTTAACAGACATCCAAGGAAGTTGTTATTAGCTTTTTAAAAAAATACATAAATATTAAGGATAAAGATATTGAAATAGTTTGTTCATATCTCACATCACAGTAGGAAGTCATATTGGGGTCTGTCTGACTCCAAAATTCTTATTGTGTTTTCTTCTACAACATAACACTTTCCTCCATCCCTACCCTTCAACCAATTGCCTACTGGTTGTCTCTGCTTGGATGCCCCATAGATACTTCAAATTTAATATGTTTAAAATGAAACTTATCTTTCCCTCCAAAACAGTCTGTCCTCCTTTATTTCTTTTCTTGGTGATAGTAACACCATTTTCTCAGTCATCCAAGCCAGAAGTTAAAGAGATTCCCAGACTCCTCCTCTTACCTGATCTCCATGTCAAATTTCAAATCATTTTGGGTCTATATTCTTGCTATACTAAGTCAATTGCTCCTGAACTACTTGCTACTCAAAGGGTGGTTCTCAGGCCAGAATCTCTGGCCTCCTGAAGAGCTTGTTAGAAATGCAAATCCGGACATACTGATGCTGACTGCATTTCAAGTCCCTGGGTGACTCATATATACATCAAAGCTGGAAAAGCCCTACGCTCTGGTTTCTTTGCTTTTAATCTCAACATCTACCTTCTATGTAGCTGCCAGAGCTACCTTCTAAAACAATAATCTATGTGATTTTTCTCCCTAAAGCTTATCAATAACTCCTCATTGTTTCCGAACGAAGTCTGAGCCGCTCCAGCCTTAGCGCTCATCCTGGCTTCACTAACTTCTGATACTGCTTTTCTCTCACCTTTGTGCATATGTTTACTCCAGTCCCAACACCTAGAATGAACTCCTTTCCTCCTCACTTTCAGGCAAACACATTCCTTCTCATCTTTGAAGACTGATCTCTAGGACCACTTTTTCTGTAAAGACTCTCTTTTGGCCCTCCAGGAAGAATTGTCCAACTTTATTGTGTATGTTGTCTACAGAGTTGAAATTGTGGCATCTCTGACTCTTTGATGCCTGCTCTCCTTTTCCAGACTGTAAGCTTCCAGAGGGCAATGACAATGATCACCTTGGCATCCTTTTTACCCAGTGTAGTTTCTGACTCACATACTTGGTTAGGAAGGAAGAGAAGAAAGACAGGAAGAAGACAAAGTTATTTGGTTAGGAAGAAAGGGAAGGAGGACAGGAAGAAGACAAAGTTGCCAAACAGTTTAGACTATTGCCATATCATTTCCTGTAATATATTTCCTGCAATATATTAGACGATAAATTTTAAAAATGCTACCTCTTAATGTTAAAAGTAAATTCCGTATTTTGATAAATCACCTTTCTCATGACATCATTTATTTTAAACAACATTTCATATTTTTACTAGCAAGCTGAGCAATGAAAGATGGTAACAGTATGAAAAGTCTTTACTCTGTTTTCTGAAAGTATGCTAGCAGAATGACTATCAATGGAGTGATGTTATTATTTGATTTTACCCCTATTTATTTAACCATTCATTTAAACATATAATCATTAAGATCCTATGTTAGGGTAGGTTTAGTACTAGGTACCAGGAATAAAAAGAAGAATGAAATATTTTCCTGCATGGAGTTCATGGTCTTAAAGTATAAAAGTATATTTCTACATTATACACTAACATTGAAGAACTTGTTTGGGAAAGTTCTTTTCTTTAATGCTTTGCAAAGAATAACCACTTAAGGAACACTTTATATAAAAATAGGAGAAAAATGGATTTATTACTCTTATTTTATGTTGTACTGTTAAGTGATTTAAGCGTGTAAAACTTTAAAAAGTGGTAGCATACCCTGAGGTGGGGCCTGGGATTTTGCATATTTTCTGCAATATGTATTTTTAAATCTCTTTTCCTATTCTCCTTAAGGCTAGGGAGATATTTAACTCCTTTATCTAATTATTACTTAAATGCACATATTTCATCAGATTCATAAAATCGTTGGGGTGGTAGACCCTGTTCCAAATACTTTCAGCCAAGCACTCTTTTAAGTACTGACAATATAAGAAACAAAGACAAACTTGCTGTCTGAGGCAAGTCTAGAAGAAATATAGGAAAAGGCTTTCACTCCAGTGTAATAAACCCTGGTGCAGAGGGTGCAGAGTTTTATAGTAAGAACCCAGAAAAAGAGTATCTTATGTAGCTTAGGGAGTAGACACACAGGGACATAGAGAAGACTTCTAGGGGAGGTGACACTTTTTCAAGGACTAGTAGAAATTATTATAGTAAATTAAAAAGGAAAAGAAGGGTACTCCAGACAGAAAGAACAGCCTGTGCCACAGCAAGTGATACCTTGGTGGCTGTACCATAACTAATTCTGAACACCTGAAGGATGCAGTGCCAGGAGGAAAAGGGTAAGAGCAGAAACCATCTATGATTCCTTAGAGGGACTTGGACGCTACACGATGAGCTGAGGCTTTGTCTTGAAGACAAAGGAGCTACAAGGAGATGTTTAAGAGGGAGCTGAAATGATCAGATCTGCATTTTACAGAATTTATTTCTGCTTATATACTGTTAAACCGTGTCATGGTGTATTGACTTTCTTCCCACCACTCCTCTGTGTGGGTTTGGAGCCAGTTCAAATTCTGGTCTACTACATCTATCGGACTGGGGACAACTTACGTAAGACTTTTGAGGTTCAGTTTCCTCTTATAGGAAATTCTAATACGCTGGTACTCAAATTGTATCTGCTATCACATGCCTCAGTGTTCAGATTTGCATCTTTCTTGCTTATTGCTTTTCTTCCTCTGGCTTCCCCAGATCATGACTCTGTTTACCAGGTCCTGTTTTTCTTCTTCGTTATTACTTACTTGCTGTTTCCTTTTTCTTTTCCCCTTCTCTTAATATTAGATCTTCCCATCTTTAGTGGTAAAACTCACATTATCTTGTGTGGTTTTTATTTTTCAGTAATTTGATTAATTTTGACCCTCAATTCTTCTTTGCTTTTGATCAATTATAGCAATTGTTTTGATTTGTGGAATGTTGTTGGGACTTTACATCTCCAATTCTTTTTAGTATCAGATAGCAACTTTGATGTTTTAGGAAAACACAAGACAAAACATATATTATCAGAGGACATTTCAGGTGACCAAGCTTATACTCTGCTTGAAAGTAATAAAACTTGAAAGTAATAAAACTTTCATTACTCACTGGATAATGTATATTTTATTTTATGCTATTATTCAGTAGGACTGTAATTTTTATTTATATAATTTTATATAACAAAAATTTTCAGGAATTACAGGCATATTTTGATTTTTATTGACTTGTTTAAGATCTTATGACAAATGAGGACTGAGATGGGGCTGAAATAAAATTATTTTAATTCTGTAACATCCACTTCCATGAACCTCAAAATCCAGAATTTAAAAATGGTAAATTAAACTATGTTAGTTTACTAAGATAATGGACAATATGCATGAATTACTTTAAGATTATATAATTTTTAAGGTGTTATTATTATTTAATGAGCTCTGGAGACCCAACATCTGATTTGACAAGCACAGATCCCAGTTCTTCTCCCAAGCTCATCTCCCTCTCATTTCCACTTGATACTTTATTCCAGCCCGATTCTTCCAGGTGCTCCGTATGTGTGGATTTGTGGTCCTCTTTGAAACGACTGTTTGCTTCCCAGCACAGATTGCTTCTTGGTCGCTTCATATCAAACTCTTGAGTAGCCACCACTGAACTTTTCCTAATGAAACGTGGAGATCATTTCCAGCATGTTTGTCTCTTGTCATTTACTATGTGTTCTACAATGGTGTATACTGGATAGACAAACCTGACAAGAGGAGACACTAGGCTGGCTGATGTGAGGGAAGAAGACATAGAGACTACATAGCAATACATGGATATCTAGAACTACCATTTATTGTCTATCTCCAATCCTTATAGCAGCCTGATGACTTAGGGGGTTCTGTCATCCTCATTTTCAGATGAAGAATGTGAAGCTCAGAAAGCTTAATTTAAATGTCCAAAGTCCCACACACATTGGACTTTGGAATGTAATGTCTTCTCTGTCCACAAATTCTCTCGGCTTTCCACCACAACACAATTTCCCTGTGGCACATGCTCCTTGTATCAAGCTGTTTGCAATGTAACGAGAGTTAAGATGTAAGGGAAGAAAAAAGTCTTTTTTTGAAAATTAAATCTCCCTCTAATCTGATCTTCCTACTCCGCAGTATTTTGTTTGTTAGTGATACTGTAATTCTACCAGTTATTCTAACTCTCCCCCACCCCAGGGATTCCTGAATTCTCTCCCTCATGCGTCTAAAATTTCGATGTGTTAAATCTTCTGACTTCATCATTTCACTGATGTTAGTGTCTATTCCCTGTCTCCCACTTGAATTGCGTCTTCTCTGCTCTCTTACCTACAATCCTCCATCTTTTTCAATGGTATGCACAACTAATCATACTAAGCTGCTACATTTGCTAGTCATTTTCCTGCTCAGAACCTCACAGTAGTTCTGTTACTTTTAATACTTGGATCCAGACTACTTTCTTGTCTTTTATCTCATAAAATTCAAATGTGAACTTTCCACGACAGCCAGGTGAATCCCCTCTTTCTTATTGGAACTTCTCTTGTTCGTATCTGCCCCAAATCCTTCAAGGATTATTCAGGCTCCACTTCTTCTAGGTGTTACATAACTGCTACAGCTTCTGCAGTTTACAGTGATCTTGATTCACTCTGACATGTATGGTCCAGGCTACACATTGGCAGTATGGGATTGCACACTGCCTGGCATGGTTTTAAGAAGGTACTGAAATTGAGCGGAATACCAAAGTGTGAAATGTGAAATTGAAGGACAGCCTGGAATCCTCATCTTCTCCCTGACCTCTTTCTTCCCCCCGTAACACTGGGTTTTAAGAGGTAATGATCCATTAATCCTTTTCTAACTTTGGCATCACTCCATGCAGTTTTACTGCATTTTACAGTATATTATACAGTTTTAGTATTTTATCTACAATAAGAATCAAATGTAAGTTTCATCTTCTTTCAAGTATAAATTGCTGTATATATTAATATAGTATATGAATACTCTAACATTCGTTTTGTGTATTCTTTATACTCACTATGTGAGCCCACCAGTCATTTTTTTTAGTAGGATAATGACAGACTGAAACAAGGAAGAATCACCATAGAAGAATTCAGAGCAATTTATCGAACTATTGCACACAGAGAAGAAATTATTGAGATTTTCAACGCATATTCTGAAAACCGAAAAATTCTTTTGGAAAATAACCTGGTTCAATTTCTGACACAAGAACAATATATAAGTGAGATGAGTAAAACTATTGCTATTGAGATCATTCAGAAATATGAGCCCATTGATGAAGGTATGTTTGCATTTCAAAGTTTTATCAGAATATGTATATGCAAAGTATTTTTTATAAATTATGGTTATCAAATTCAAATTTTTGGATGGGTCAAATTTCTTCTGGAAAATATATTTTATAGAACATATATGTCTTTTAGAAAGCTATACTGTGTAACTATGGCGTTCTTTCCTACTACATTGTCCAGCTCCTTTCTTTCAACAGCCTGCATGTATATATCTCAAGCATTCAGAGATGGGCTTAGGTTTGAAAGTAAATTGAGGATTCTGTTATCTGTACCCTATTGAAAGAAAATACCTTGATCTCATGAATAAGATAAAAACACAGTTATAGGCAGTCTTCCATTTTTAAGCATTTTATTATTGAAAATATATATGAAAAATAAACTAAATAAAAAATGCTAAGAAGGAAAACAAAATCACAAAATCACTACTTTTTCTTTTGTTTATAGATATAATTGTCTATAATAGTTCATTAAATATTTAAAATATTTTGCTTTTCCTTCATTTTCGAACACATAGTCATTTGGTTTAAATCAAATGACCACAGAGGCCAATGATCTGTCATATAATTTGTGATCTTTGTCTCATCTTTTAATGGGCAAAACATTTCAAAGTTTTAAATTTATTCTTGTTTTAAAGTAAAATAAAGACATAACATAATAAAATATTGACAGAAGAGTACAAAAACATTAACCGCACAGAAATTACCTGATAGAATAGCTCAAAATATTCATCTAGCAAGGGAGGTATGGAAGTCCAAGCTCTGCCTTTGAAAGTTGGTTTAGGGTACCAATGTTTGACATATCCTAATATAGGTTCTAATAAAATCATTCCTTCACTTAATCACACATTCATAATTTATTCAAATATTTACTTGTAGCAACCAACGATGGCTCTAGGGACTTGAGATACAGTGGAGAACAAGGCAAACTAGGTCTTGTATTCCTGATGAGGTTGTGGGGAAGCTGACAATAAATAATTAAGCATACGAAAGGATAATTTCAGAGAGTACTAAGTGCTATGAAAAAAAAAACAGGGAAGATGATAGAGAGTAAATGGCTTGGGAGGTCTAATTCAGTTTGGGTGTTTAGGAAAATCCTCTCTAAAACTGGTACCTTTGAGCTGAGACTTAACTAAGAAGAAAGAACAAGTCACGTGACAAAATGGGAGACGTGTATGAGGTCCAGGGAAGAGAAGCACTGGATGTGAGTTGGAGAATTCAAAGAACAGAAGGACAGTGTGTTTAGTACTTGGCGAATGAGGAGATGAATTCGGAGAGTAGAAAGAGATCAAATGGCTTCATGACCTCAATGCCATGCAAAGAGTTTGGAGCATTTTAAGCATTGCGATGGTATGACTGAGAGCAGTCCTGTAGCAGTTTGGTCTGAGTACCATGAAACTTTTGTAAGTTTGCAACAAGATAAAGAGCTTGCACCAGAACCTTAAGCAACTATATTACTAAGCACACCTGATAAGCTCAGCTGACTCTTTTTTTTTTTTTTAGTAGCTAGACTTTGTCTAAGGAAGTAGTGAATTGATTTATGCTCTGTCTCAAGCTCTTTATGTTATTGCCGACTGGAAACAACCAGTTTACAGATGAACACTTTCAGTAGCACTCATCTAGTGAGTATTACCAAAAACAGTTACGTGGGCACTGCTACCTTCAGGTGGTAAATTAAAAGATGCAGTGGGATATTGGAACAGTGTTAGTCACACCTTGGAACTGTATTTGCATTTTAACTGCAATATTATACTGTTCATCCATTTCCTCTTTTGAGCCTTCGCCTGCCTCAGATACTCCCATACACAGCCAAGAACTTGCATTTCATTTACGTGATTGTTGATCACTTTAGAGTCTTATTAAGGTTAGTTTGAATTATGGTCCTATAGCTCCTCAATCTCATCCCTCATTGGTATACGACATACCGAATGACGTTTTAAAAAATACACTTGATTAATCCTCATTTCAAACTGGTAGTTTTTTTTTTTTTTTTGAGACAGAGTCTCACTGTGTTGCCTGGGCTAGAGTGCCATGGCGTCATCCTAGCTCACAGCAACCTCAAACTCCTGGGCTCAAGCGATCCTCCTGCCTTAGTCTCCCGAGTAGCTGGGACTACAGGCATGTGCCACCATGCCCGGCTAATTTTTTTCTATATATTTTTAGTTGTCCAATTAATTTCTTTCTATTTTTAGTAGAGACGGGGTCTCGCTCTTGCTCGGGCTGGTCTTGAACTCTTGAGCTCAAAC
>CAUYSK010049516.1:0-18732 GCA_963575035.1 Avahi laniger
CATTTATCTGTCAATGGACACGGGTTATTTGCAGCTTTTGACTATTGTGAATAATTGCTGAACATGGGTGTACAACAAATATGTCTTCAAGAATCTGCTTTTAATTATTTTGGATATATGACAAGAAGTGGAATTGCTGGATCATATTACCATATGATCCAGCAATTCCATAGAATTAAAAATTCTATTTTTAATTTTTTGAGGAACTGCCATACTATTTTCCATATTGGCTGCACCATTTTACATTCCCACAAACAAAGCACAAGAGCTCCAATTTCTCCACATCCTTGGCAGCACTGTTATTTTCTGGTTTTATGATAGTCACCATCCTAATAGGTGTGAAGTGGTATCTCATTGCGGCTTTGATTTGCATTTCCCTGTCAAGCCTCTTATCGTGTACTTATTGGCCATTTGCATATCTTCTTTGGGATGACATTTGAGTTTTGAAGGACGAATAGGACTTCTAAGGGGAGGGAAGGGGAAAGCTATATCAAGCAGATGAATAAAGCAACAATAGCTCCAGGGCAAGGAAAGAGTGTGTTGTGAGACAAGCACATCCAGGGAGGAGGGGCAGATGAAATCAGGGTGGGAGGTCTCTTATGCGTCCTTGGAGTGGACATCGGTTGATTCTTTGACCACCCAGCTTCCATTCATCACTCCTAATAGCACCCTACAGGTTGGGCACTTGTCACAATCCAGACCATGCTAGAAATGCCATGATTCCCCTGGAACTTTTCTTGAAATGAAGCAAGACACATTCACAAAAAAAGTTTGGAAAGCATTCATGCCAGCACAGTGCCTGGTCAAAATCTCTCTAATTCATCCCCTCTCCCTTGCATTAGCTACAGTTGGTTTTTATTGTTTGCAAGCAGAAAACATCAACTGACATGAAGACAGAGGGAATCAGAGAGAGATGGAGTCCTTCATACTTACACTTCGCCAGGGACCTGAATGCATTAGTGAATGTCTGTTCTTCATGCTTTCCACTATTTTGCAGACATGAGATTTAATTGTCTTGGTGAGGTGGGTCTGTGTCTTCTCAGATAAATCATTTTCACTGTTCTTGGTCTTGGGGTTTATAGAATCAGAGATGAGATACTATTCGCCTGAGGCTTCGCCAATTGCTTTTGCTTGGCTAATGGCTGAGAAAGGATGTGGAAAACTTCTTTGTTGTGAGCTTTAGTACAGTGGAGAAATATCTAAAGAATGACCTACAGGTACGGACTTAGCATATTTCTATCAAATCATGAGTGTATGAAGAGTGTGTTCACAAAAGCGTTGTGAGGAAGGGGTTGAGAGGTCTGACAGTACCCAGGAGAATAGGCTCACTTTTCAAAAGGATTTTGGTAAATATGTAGGAAAAAAAAATAACAAACAAAAAATATTCACTAGGGGCAGAAAGAAAATACTATTATATGAAGAGAAAACAAATCGCCCAAGGACAGGATTGAAGAATGACTGTCATGCCTGAATATGAATGAAAAGGTAGAAGCTACAGGACATAAGAAGTTGTCCAGTAACTGCTGCTTAACTGAAATTAAAAATATAAAAATAAAATAATTGCTGATTAACACACACTGATAGTAATATGGTTATAATTAAGAAAGAGGGTCATTTAATATATAGATTCACTCTAATGCTACGACAACATATAAGAGATATTCCTATGTTTATGTATAATATACACACTCACTCAACAATTATTCGAGGCATGTCTACTGCATGCTCTGTGGTAGGCAAGCACGATTATCTCATTTTGCAAAAGAGATAACTGAGGCTTAGAGAACTTAACCAGTGGTGAAACCAGAATGCAAACCAAGGTCTTTACACTATGTGGGTAAAACCCATTTTGATTTTTTAGTAACAGAGCTAGGAGAATTCTGCCCACCATCTTCAAGAGTTTGGATTATATCCTATGGGCAACAGATGCTGAATGGTTTTTGAGCAAAGACATTATGTTATTAGGTTTTTGTCTTGGAAGGAGGACTCTGATCCCCAGGTGTTAGGCGACTGTGACAATCTGGGCAAGAAACGACAAAGGCCCAAACTAAGGCAGTTGCAGGGGGGATGGAGGATAGGTAAAAGGTTGGAAAAATAGAAGGTTCTCTATAAGACACGATGACTGGATAAGGGAATGGAGATTTGTGGAGGCTCCAAAGCGCTTCCCTCCCAGGGCTTTAGAAAGGTCAGCGATGGTCTTGCCTCTCACCAAAGGAGAGAATGGTGGAAGGAGAGGCCTACTGTGCTGCCATGAAGGTAGGGTGTCTCTGATCCGGAGCCATCCTTTTTTCTCTGCCCCGTGGTCCACAGGGCTTTCCCACCCTGGTTCTTTCCTGTCCTCCCAAGGCATGACATAGTCCAGTCACTTTGAGTTTGGTCAAAAGAAAACTGCACGTTCAGCAAGGGCTTTGCCAATGGCAGGATTTCACCATAATGTCTGCGGGCAGCTTCATAATTCCTCATTCAGACCATTCTCGCAACTACAAAAGCCGCTGAAAGGTCTCTGAATGGGCATCTCACATTCTCCTGTTCACCACTGCAGGGAAGGTTGGGGATGCCATTCCTTGGCAGATTTTTTTCCAGCTGGTGGTTTTCACAAACCACAGAGAAGACGACACATCATGTCCAATCAGCAGGCTAAAGATTCACGCTTGCACAGCACACAGTGGCACCGTTTGGTGTTCCCACAACCGGGGAAATCTCTGACTCTTGAAAACCCAGGGTGGCAGCAGAGGTGGATTCGATTACTAAGAAGAGTTTTGACAACCTCAAATTTGGTCCCAGATGGAAGAGAATTGCAATCAAATATCCACGTTCTACTGAGCCCAAAGAGGTCAAAGCACAGCTGAGCTGAAGACTGGAGTATGGACTTGGAGTTGGCCCAGAAGGGAACAGTGCTCAATGATAGCGACTTAAAACACAGATGTGTATTATTTCATATAGTTCCTGTGGATCAGGTAACCAGGAGCAGCTTAGCTGGGTGGTTCTGCCTCAAGGTCTCTCAGGCGGCTGCAGTCAAGCTGTGGCTAGGGCCACTGTCATCTGAAGGCTGGAATGAGGCTGGAGGATCCACTTCCAAGCTCTCTCACCCAGCTATTGGTAGGAGGTCCCAGTTCCCTGCCACATGGGACTCTCCATATGGCTGCACATGGCAGCTGGCTCTGCCCAGTGCAGGAGAGACAGATCCAGATGAAATCTGCAGTATCTCTTATAACCTCCTCTCAGAAGTGGCATACCATCCTTTCCACCATATTCTATTGGTCACAGACTAATCCTGGCAGAGTGTGAGAGAAAACCACACAAGAGGTGTGAATGCCAGGAGCCAGAGATTTTCGGGGCCATCTTGGAGGATGGCTACCACTCCAGGAAAGTTCCGGTCAGCACTTCATCCTGTAACACACCTGGTAAATGCCAGAAGAACAATTCAACCGATGATGCTTACTCTTCATTTGCTTTTTTCCAGTCTTATCACAGTGTAGGAAACTTTGTGAACTCAATGTTGCCTGCATGTTGACTTCCAGTGGACCCAGCGTTTCCGTTCTACTCCTGCCCTTGCAGACTTCACGCACAACTCTAGCCCTATAAATGCAACTTCAATTGAATTTAGGCTCAACACTCTACAGTTCAGCACTTTATCTTTTTTCCTTCTTATTGTTTTACACGTATTTATGTGGCTTCCCAACCAGACCGTAGGCTCCTTATGAGAAGGGACCATATGTCTTCTTTTTATTTGTGAGGGATCAGCACAGCGAGCCTGATGCTAGACACATGGTGGTTGTTTAATCACGACTCATTCACTGACTGGTTGACTTAGAGGCCCTCCTCAAATCCTCCTTTTTATAGTCTGGGAATTTGAGGAGTCAGCAAGGAAAAAACTTGGTCAGATGAATCATCAGTGAAGTCCAGAGCAAAACTCCACAGGCAGCTGCTTATTCCAGCTGGGGGAAGAAGATGGGCTCTTAGTTCAGGGCTCAGGGGCCGCCTGCTGCATTTGGCTGGGATTAGCGATCAAGCCTCTCTCTCTTGCACTGAGCCGCCCACCAATGCACGAGGCCATCGGAAGCCTTGTTCCTGCACATTCTGGGCTGCCGGTGTGCAGTCTGCTAGCCAGGCACCAATGCTTCAAGAGGGATGGCTCCTAACAAGCGCACTTTCTTTTAACTCTCTCTGTGATTTGGGAAATGGTTCTGACGTGGTAAGCGTGTCTGCTCTGCAACACAGAAGGGCCACCCGCCTTGCACAGTGTCATCCGCACACACCAGTGAATCATATGAATCTGATTCTGGTCTGTTCCTCAGCATCTGGTCATACAACAGTCAGTGAGGTGGGAAGCCGTATTCAGCCCAGTGCTGGTGACATAGACAGTGGTGACAATCGACTGCACCATGCAGTTCACGTAGCTAAGTGATGGCAGCACAAATATCTCAGGTTGGAACCCCAATAAGGAGAATCCCAACCCACTCCGCTTCTGCCTGTTTTTCACTTGGCTTGGGTTTACCTGGGGTTAATGTGGCCCTACTATGCGTTTGATTATTCACGATGACTTTTGTCCTTTCAGTGAATTTACCTTGGTTCCTGTGTCGTCTGCATCTCCACTTTTCTTATCAGTGGTTCTGCATTTGAGGCAAGCGCAGGGAGAAAGCCTGTGAAAAATGCTTTGTTATATTACATTGCCCCCTGGCTCCAATGAATTGCTCTGTAAATCACGCTATTGTTAAAGCCGTCCTAGGAAAACTAAACCACTTTCTGGATCTCAGAGAGCACAAGGATATTAATCAGAGCAACCATTGCAGAAGGAGCATTTTAAAAAATACAAAGAAAGAAATAAAAAAAAAAAACACGGTTTTTAATGTGTGGAGTTTGGAGAAGAAAATACATTAGGACCGGGGCCAAACCAGCATATCTTTACTCTTTCATAAATACTCCAGTGTAGGAATGCATTATCTCTGAACACTCTAAGCCCATTTAGTTTTACAGCAAAACAATACCGAACACTTGCTGCATCTTAATGATCTCGTTCAAGCAGCACAGGGTGGGGGTGAGGACAGGGGTGGGGTGCGGTGGACTCTGTAAATCAGAAGGACTGTTAATCAGATTCCAGGGGGACGGCGGCGATTGCCAAGAGGATGACAGGTACAAGCATCTCACAGACATTCCGGAGAGCTCCTGACCTTGTCTGTGGCACAGGAGGCACAGCCTAGCTGTCTAGAGTCCTCGGCTCTGAGCACACACCTTAGAGAGGGGAGGTGGTAACAATAGCATTGGTTTCTCAGATTACTGCTTAGGACGACTCGCAGGCCAGCAGCCTTTATTGAGAGCCTTATAAACCACTCTGCACCAGCTATGGTGGAAAAACACAAACTAAAAAAAAGATTCTGGAACTGTAGTCAACAGAGTGTTGCTCAAAAGAAGTTGGACTTGCTTGTGTCTCTTTGTTGCTCAGATATCTCATTACGGGATTTGGTTTCTAATGAAATCTGACTTAAAGTGGACAGCTTGTGCCCTCAAATGACTTATCATCTAATGTTATGTGACAAGCACAAAAAAAAAAGTACCATCCCTAAGCATATATTAGAGACAAATTGTTTAAATCTTAGACCTCCGAAACAAAATTTTACAAGTGGGGAGAGGTGTAGCTTCTCACTGATTAATTGCAAAGAAAACACTGCAACAAAGGTCAACCTCTTCAGTATCCCCCTTTCTGTTTCTTCACCCTCTCAAACACACAAAGAAAATAAACAGTCACTTGAAATATCACCAGCCTCTTAATATTTTGGTATATAATGATTACAATTAAGCAGATGGGCCCTGGGGTCAGCAGGCCTGGGTGGCAATCATGGCTCTGCCTGCCCTTGGGCAATGACATTAATTCTCCAGGCTTCAGTTTTTTCATCTGTGAAATGGAAACAATAACAGCATTGACCTCACTTAATTGTTGTGAGAATGAATGAAGATAATCCACAAAAGAGGCTCAGAATATTACAGGGCATGTAGTAAATGCTTAATAATGCTCCTATTGTAAGCATTGTAATATATACATATGTCTTTGCCATATTAGTTGTGTATACATAGATTCATACAGACTCTTTTCTTAAACAAGAAGGGACCATACTTTATGTATAGGTTTGGTAATCTCTTTTAAGCTTACATGTATTATGAATACTTTTACACATCATTAGTCCCCCACAACCTAATTTTTAATGCTACACAGGATGCCATTGCATGAATGTACCCTAATGTATTTAACCAATCTCCTTTTGTTGGACAATTAGGTTGTTTCCAATACTTGACAGCATAAAGACCCTGTGGGGAACCGCCGTGTAGGGGTTTCCTGCACACATCATTGGTTATTGCCTTAGGATGAATTCCCAGAACTAAAATCAGTGAGTCAAAAGAAATACAATTAGAATATTCTAAAAAGAATAAACACATTAGAGAAAATAGGGAAAAGGAAAAATTACAATTCCACCACACTAATACAACTGCTAATATAATTTGGGCAATTTAGATTTTTCCAATGTATTCATTTTTACTTAGAAGAGATAGAAGCTTCAAGTAGAAGATGGGCAGATGTTTATTATTTCTGCTCTCTTCTGAAATCCACTAAAATGACAATAAAGAACTTAAAAAAAAATCCCTGAACTCGCAATGGTAAAAAGAATGGACTAGGAGAGGGTAACAGCCAAAAACTGTGAACAAAATTTTGAGAGCTGAAAAGCCGATCGGATGAGAGATAACTGACATAGAGGATCAGAGGAAACTAAAATCCATGTTGTGACTTAAAATCCACGACTGACTTTAAAAGAAGTGGCTATACTCTTTGGGTCCTCTCCATGGCCCTAAAAGAATACAATTTTTTACCTTCTGGAGAGGATGAACTAGGCCGACTCCGGATCAGAAAGACGAGGCACTGCTGAGGGCAGGATTAGGCATCTAAGCGAAGGCGTACTTAAGTGATAGTTGACATGGCTACTGAAAGGTGAGGCTCAGCCCCCTTCCTAAGCTCACTTCCCAGCATGCTGGCAGCCAGGCTCACACACCCTCTCCCCTCCCCCTGCTCCCAGACAGGGGATTGAAGGATTCTTCTATGAGCAACTGATGGGTCCAAGAGAAAAGACTAAGGAGTTTCCACCAAGGAAATGTTCCCCACAAAAGCTATGGTGAAGTCCAACAACTGACAAGTCCCCCAACTCTATGTGGAAAATGATCACCTGACATTTAAGAAAAGCCCCAAACATGAAACACACCAAAATAAACCAAACTATCCAAAAAGAAGAATTCAGAAAAAACAGGACAGGAAGCAGAAGAAAATCTCTAAAAAAGAAAAAGACTGCATCCATGACATGAGAATAGGAGCCTATAAAAAATTAGAAAATAAGACATTGCTCTGGGTAGTTAAATATATAAGAAAAAAAAAGAACTCTTCTTTTGAAAGATAGTTGAGGAAATCTCCCACAAGAGTAGAACAAAAAGACAAAGTTATACATGTAAAGAATAAGGATAAAAGATATACAATAGATGTAGAGTAGTGGTCCCAACATTTTTAGCACCAGGGACCAGTTTCATGGAAGACAGTTTTTCCACAGATTGGTGTTGAGGGGTGTGGAGCTCAGGCAGTGATGTGCAGCCCATTTCCTAACAGGCCATGGATCGGTACAGGGCCTCAGCCCAGGGGTTGGGGACCACAGATGTGAAGGATAGGGTAATTTGAGACAGATATTCCAGAAAGAGAGAACAAAGAAAAAAAATAGAGGGAAATCATTAAAAAATTAATATTGGATCAGAACTGATAGAGAGTGATGCACAATGTGGTGAATGAGAAAAGGCATACCCAAGATACATCATTCTGTAATTTCATACCACCAGGAGTAAAAAGTTTATAAAAGTTTCTAAAAAGAAATTTAAAATTAAAAATACAAGTCATTTATAAAAAACTGAGAGAATCAGAATGGAAATTGAAGATAATGGAGAAATTCTGAGGGTAATTATTTTAACCCAGAATTCTATACCCAGCCAAACTATCAGTCAAGTATCCCAATATGGTAAACACAGTTTCAGACATTCGACAACTCAAAAAATTTATCTTCTTTCTCAGGAAGCTGTTGGTGGATGTGCTTTGCTAAAACATGGGGGTTAGAAAAGGAGATGAAGAAATGGTGATGGGAAACCTGACTGCTGTAATTTAAAGACCCAAAAATAATTTAGTGGCTAATGAAGATGTAAACTTATTTTTTCTCACATAACAGCCCAGGGTAAATATTCCAGGTCAGCAGGGCAACTCTGCCCCATTTAGTCATTCAGGGAACCAGATTCTTTCGGCATAGCTTGTTTTTCTGCCACCCCTTAGGGCAATGGTTCTCAAAATATGACCCCAGACCACTAGCAAGAGCTAGTTCTCACTTGAGAACTTGCTAGAAATGCAAATTCTCAGGTCCCAACACCAGACCTAACAGATCCAAAATTCTGGGAGTGGAGCCCAGAAATCTGTGTTTTAACAGGACTTCCAGGCGATTCTGACACATGCTGAAGTTTGAGACTTATTATCTTAGGACATTATCCTTTTCTGTGTGATCATCGTTTGACTGCAGGCACTTTCACGTTCCAGTTCACCAGAGGAAAAAAGTGTGTAGGTTTTTATGGTCCAGGCCAGGAAGTGATATACATTGCTTCCACTTGCATTCATCTGACAAAACCTAGTTGTGTGGCAACCCACAACTTCAAGGGTGAGTTGGGAAATGTAGTCTTTAGTTGGGCAGCCACATAATAGCTATAATTCTATTATAATGGAAGAAGGAAAAAACGGATTTGGGAGGATAACCAGCAATTTCCACCACATGCATAGCCCAGGCAACAGGGACTCCAATACAAGAGAGTAGCAAACATAAATCCCAGGATGATATTGAAGGGACTACCAGAATGTTCTATTCACAAGACTAGAGTTGGGAATTGGGCCACAGAGCAACCAGTCCAGATGGGAACAGGAAAGTGAAAAATTCCAGGAGGCGTGGCCAAGGAGAATAACAAATCCAAGAGAATACCTATATTTCAATTTATTCACAGGAGATTTTGTGGACAAATTAATAATAGGTACATAGAAAACTAAACAAAATACAAAAACAGAAAAGTATTTATTCCAGAGAAAATAAAAGGCTGAATGAGAAAGGAAACATAATTACAGGGTTCTATGTGGCTTACCTGGGAATAATACTTACATAGTCATAATGTAAATATTTAATATGGATTTAACCAAAAATGGTGGTATAACTATATTGGGAGGATGAGCAGAGGGCAAGTGTGTGCAGGCCAGTTTAATGATGACAATAAAATAAATTTTATGTAGTACTTACCATGTGCCAGGCATTATTCTAAGCTCATTATATATTCAACTTTTAATCTTCACAATCACTGTATGCGGTAGATACTATTATCCTCCATTATACACATGAGGAAACTGAGACCCACAGCAGTAAAGCAACTTGTATAAGGTCATACAAGTTAAGTATTGGATTTAAACCCAGGTAATTTCTCTCTGGAGTCCATACTCTCAGCTATTATGCCTTATGGTCTTACTTTCCATGGTAGCAAGTCAAAAGACGATACCTAAAATCAGTAAACCTAGAAAAACAGGATAAGCACATAATTTATAAAGAAGGGCATAAATACCAAGAAAAGAAAACAGACAAAAGAGTTGAAAGTGATTGTTTCTGGTCAGGGGGTAACCAGCAAACCAAGGCATTGCTGTTTTTCTTGGTATTGTTGTTGCAGTCTAGTAGTAATGTTTGACTTTTTAAATCTTTTAAATATCACTTTGATCAAGATTAATTTTTTAAAAAGAGAGATGACAGAAATAATGTGCCTGGCTAAGTTAACTCAGGGAATGGACAGAGAGTGACCCAGAAGAGAAAGTCAAAAAGACCCTAATGGGTAAATTATGCAAGAGAAGAAAGAGACAGAAAGAAGTTTCCACAGAGAAGTGGAAACAAAAGGATAATACTCTTGGAGAAATGTCAGGCAGAAAGTAAGAGAGCCAGAGAGAATGAGAAGAGAAGAGATTGAATATGACAGGGCAGAGACACCACTCCTGGACATTTGTTTGTCCTTGGCTGTAGACCCAGAAAGGGAGCAAGTATTTCTGTGGGCAGAATCCAGGAAGCCACCGAGTTAGCGGCCCAGAGTCTTTATGCGGAGCAATTCAGATCTGGGCTTCTAACACGAGACTCCTTCTTCCTCAGTGACCAAGTCGGTAACAGCTCTGGCCTTCAAATTGAAGGCAGAAGGAAAGATGAACTGCAAAGCCATACTGAGGTGAGTGATTAAAACCCAAACTACGTGTCAACCTAAGCCAAACCAAAGTACGTAATAACATTTGTCTCTCTACTACGTGAACTTGGGGCAAGTCACTTAATGTCTCTGAGTCTCAGTTTTCTCTTTTGCAAAAAATAAAAACCAACGAAGCATGCATATGTACAGCACATCATAGCTTTCAAAGCCATTCTTCCTTTTCCAATTCTCTGAGCCAGTTTTTCAGGTGATAAAATTGAGGCTCAGGGAAATGAAGTGGGTAGCATAGAATGACCCAGCTAGTTAATGGTGGAACCTGAATTCTATAATAGTTCCATACTGAATTCACTGCTCTTTGCAAACATTGTCTCAATTAAGAGTCAGGGAACCCTATGAAGAAAAAAAAAATATTATTCCAATTAATAAAGGAGGAAACCAGGATATACCCTACAGCTCCTGGCTCATTGGCATCAGAACCAGGACACCCAAACCCGTGTCTTTTGCGGTAAATTAGGGGCTTTTTCAAATACACAACGTCTGTCGTGAGTAAACGAGACAACATGAGTAGAGAGAAGCAGCTCATAAACATACTAGTGCCAGCTCCTGCCCCGACTGCTGGGGACGGGCAGGCAGGGTGTGCTTGTCATCCTTCCCAGACTCCAGGTTTCACAGACACTGCCCTGTTTTCAGAACAGCCATTTGTCTGATTGGTTTTTTTTTTAATTTGGAAAATAAGATTATGGGAATAAGGACGGCTAAGATTTACTCCTGGGCCATCACTGCAGCGAGTCTGGTTAGTGGATTCGCGAGGAGAGGGAGAGGGAGGCTGGGGGGAGACCAGGCCGAGGAGCCGGCGTGCGGCCGGGGGACCCCCAGGCCTAACCCCACGGTGCTCGGCGGAGCCGCCCTCTCGGTCCGCTCCGTCCCCTCCCGGCCCCGCAGAGACGAAGGCTGAGGCTTCGGGCCCAGCTCGGCCCACTCGGAATGTCTCCACAGCCGCACGATTTCCTCCACACGCCTCCCTGGGGCTCCTCGTTCCGTCCTCCCGCCGCATCCCGCAGGGGAGCCCCGCGGCCGCCCCGCCCGTCGCCGGCAGAGCCCGAGGCCCGGGAGGAGGCCCGGCCGCGGCCCGGAGGAGGTGGCTCCCGCGGGCCGAGCGGAAGGAGGGCTGCGCCCGTGGAGCCGCGGAGGCTCCTCGTCCGAGGCCCGCAAGGCCCGGCCCGGCGGCCCCGCAGCCCCGCAGCCCCTAACGGCGCACGCGGACCAGCCGAACACGGCGGGAACGGCCGCCATTTGTGCTGGTCAGCGCGCCCTATTGAAGCCAGATGTGCGCGTCGCCGACGCTGACGTGGTGCATCTGGCTGGGGTTTTGGTTTCCATCGCGGAGTTTACCACATCCCCCCTGGTCTGCCAGAAGGCAGGAGGCGAACATCTGGAAGTCATCGCAGCTGTCACGCTTCAAGGGGATCCTGTACCACAGAGAAGAGAATTCAGTGCGTAACTGAGCGACATTCTCCCGCTCGTCCCGTCGGTCCGGATCTCGAACGCACGCAGGAGATGGCGGCCGCGCTGTGGCGCCCCCTCCGTCGGCCCCGGGCGCCTGGGCTGCCCCGGGGGAAAGGCCCGGGCTGCAGGTCCCGCTTCACTTGATCCTGGGTAGGCGCGGGGCCAAGACCGCCCTTCCTTTTTCCTTTTGATCTCAGGTTGCTGGAAGTTTTAAATTAGACGTTGCTTAGTCTTCCCCCCACTTCCATTCATACCTTCTCCTCTTGGCATTCAATTCTCTAGCCCTACCTACCTACTCAGTTTCATCTCCTATTCCTTTCCCAAGGCAGACAGTACTGCTCATCGAGGCTAAAATAAGCCAGGCTGATCCTGAATCTGGCCCTTCCTCCTGCGGGCAACCCCCTGCCTGGAATCCCCCGTTCTCTTCGTGTCAATCCAAATCTTTTCGACCCTTCCGGGTCTACCTCAAGTTTATTTTCATCCACGAAGCCCTTCCTGACCTCTCAAGCCTCCACTGATCTTTCCTTCTGTGTGTTTCCCTAATTAAGTATAAACCCATGAAGAGGAAATACCGGTTTACGTTTTTCTGTCTCCTTCAGCTACCAGCATTGTGTGCTGAAGGACAAGCCCTCCAGAAACTCCGGTTGAATAAAAGCATGAATTAATGTTTTCTCGATTAAGAAAAAATGAATTAATGTTTTCTGGTCTTTCCACATAATTTTCTTGTTATCTACTATACCTCTCATGACAAGACTCAATGTCTATGTATAATGTGTCTTGAAATCTTTGGAAAGATAACTCTAAAAATCTAGTAAATAAGTAATAAGAATACCTGAAGAATTCCATCAATTGGTGATTCCATTAATTCAGGATTCTGCCTACCATAGTGCATTGAAAATTGATTTTATAAAGTGAAGCGTAGTGGAAAGAGAACCAGGTGACAAGTCAAACCTATTCCCAAGAGTGCCCCTGCCTTGCTTGGTGACCTTGGACAGTCACTCACCTTCCCTATGCCTCCAATCTCCCTCTGTAAAAAGAAAAAGAGATGTAGCCAGGGGCCTTTTCCTGGTAATGGACAGAGCTAGGGGGCCCTTTCCTGAGAAAAGATAAATTCCTGCTGGAGTGGCTCTTCTCCACTAACTCTAGATCTGTTCTGGAGTTAGCGGGCAGCAGTTTCCATCATTCCGTGTTCCACCTGCCCAGCACCAAAACAACATGGATACATACATGACTCGGAAGAAGAGCAGTGTTAGGAAGGAACAAGCCTGAGAAGCAGGATTTACCTGTTGCGAGTGATCAACATTTTCAAAATCAGGACACGCCATGGCAGCGAGCACTGGGAAAGACCAGGCATCCCAGCCACAGATGGACTCTCTGGGTTTTGTCCTTCTTTTATGGATTGATAGTGGTACAATCAACAGCCCCCTGCTCTATCCTTGCTATGTGGGATAGGTAAGAACACAGGGGGAGGACTGGGTGTGGTGGCTTATGCTGTAAATCCCAGCACTCTGGGAGGCCAAGATGGGAGGATCACTTGAGGCCAGGAGTTCAAGACCAGCCTGAGCAACATAGTGATACTAAATCTCTACAAAAAATAAAACAATTAACTGGATGTGGTTAATTGGTCTGTGGCATGCACCTGTTGTCCCAGCTACTTGGGAGGCTAAGGCAGGGGATTGCTTGAGCCCAAGAGTTCAAGGCTGCAGTGAGCTGTGATTGCACCACTGCACTCCAGCCTGGGCGACCAAGCAAGATCCTGTCATCGTGCGCGATGTCTGAGGGTTGGGCACACTTGTACCTCTGACTTGGGTGGTGCAAAGGCAATATATGTAACCAAAGCACTTGCGCCCCTGTAATATTCTGAAATAAAGAAACGAGGGAAAAAAAATAGGAGGAGATGGAAGAAGGGGACTGCCAAAGGAAAAAGAAAGTGAGTACCTCCTTGGTGTGGCCACCCCGCCGAAGAGGATGTTTAACTTCCATGGGAGGAAGGCTATGACAAGATAAGAAGGGAATGGGGGGTCAGCACAGCCAGGGTTCTGGTGGGTCTCTGTTGTTCTGCCCTGTGGGGGGCAGGTACCTTTTCCTCTCTGACCCTCATCTATGAAATGAGGCACTTGCATGAAATAATCTCTAAGGTCTTTGAGCTCTTACATTATATAATTCAGTTAGAAACCATCTTTGAACCCAGATAAGCATATCATTTCTGACTGAACTGCAAACCCCAGCCCTAGCCTTTCCTCAACTCACGGGGTTCTGAGACACCCTTACAGGAAAGAACTTCGGGACATTACAGCCCTGAAACCCCTTTGCTTCATTCCTTCATACGGAAGAAGAGACTTTCTTCCCTTCTCCCAGAAAGGAATTGGTTGCAATAGGCAGATTGCAGATTAATGACCTAGAAAATATTCCTCAAACAGGAATGATACTTAATTAAACTCCATTAAATCATAACTCCTGGCTTCTGTTTTTGGCCTCTTGCTACTGAGTGCAGAATTGAATACTTCCTCCATCTCTGGGGCTGTTGAATTACAAGTGCGTAAGCTCTAGGGAACTGCTCACCTCCAATATATCCATGGCCACCCTCCTTCCTGTCTGAGCACTCTCAAAATATCGTCACTAGGCATGTCAGACTCCTTCAGAAGACAGGATGGTCATTCTAATTTGTCTCAGTTTATGAACAACTTCACAATTTGACTAAATACTAAAAAGCCAGGACTATATCATCCTCTCATAAAAAGCTAATAAAAAAGGCTGTTAATGCAGCCCATTAGCTGGCTGAAAATGAGAGGTTATGCAATCATTGTCTTAGCTGGGAGGACCGCAGCTCTCCAGGAGGAGTTCGCTGCACACCCAGAGAGCCATCAAGAGGGAAGTTCATGCCTCTCTGCTCCCAATTACGGAGCGTGGGTATTGGAGCATCTTGCTCCCTGCTTCTCTCCCTGAACTATTCTCTCTCAAGTGAACCTTTTGCTTTCCTTATTAAAAGAAGCTTCTCTTCAAACTCTCTCCCTCTCTGTGGACATGTCCCCCACATTTCTCCGCTGTGTTCTCCTAAGGGCAAAGCTCTAGAAGCCTCTATTCCTAGGCGGGGCAGAGCTCTCAGAACTACAGGCTGGGTTCTCAGGCTGGCCGTATACACAGTCAAGCAATTCTGGGGGTTCTGGGAAGCCTTCCTTTCTCAAAAAAATTCCTCCCTCTCCTTAACTCTGTTGTTAGATTCCTTGGGAACCCTGAATTTTTCCATCACTCAACAGTTCTCTCTTAAAGACCCCTGAAAAGGATTGTGGGTGCCGTATCCTCTTGTCTGGTACAAAGGGCTTGCTTTCTTCTCTGAATGAAGTCCTAGCATTCTGCGTGATTTATTGGACATTCTTCATCCAGTGACTTGCTCTGTGATCTTTGGTAAATCGCCTTTCCTCTCTACACCACAACTTGCCCCCTCTGTAGGACGACTAAGAGAAGAGAAACTCTAACTTGCAGCTGGAAAATCTGTTCAGGTCCAAGGACAAGCTCTGGCTGAAAGGATGGGCAGAAGAGCAAAGTGTGAAGGACCTTCATGTTCGATTCCAGCTCTGACTACATAGGGCCGAACCACCTTGGGGTGCAGCTCTCATCTTTGTGTGCTTCTTGTCTTCCTGAAAGAAGGATGCAGGGACAATGTTCTTCTCTGGGTCACACCCACTGGCTTAGCTTTGTCGAGAGCATGGACGTTAGTGTGTAATTGATTTACTCTTATGCTCAACTTGCTTTCAGTGTGACTCAAGGTGCTGTGAGGCAAGGACACAGTTCCGGATCAGTTTAAATGGAATCCACCTGAAGGAATCAGAAGAAATGGATGGTTTTAGGCACTGAAGATGTTCTGCTTCTGATATTTTAGCAACAAATTTGGCTTTTATTTTTTTGGCAGCTGAGGCATGAGGGGTCACCTGAAGGACTGCATGCTTCCTAGGTGAACCCTGGGTTCAATAAACAGTTTTTCATCAACTCTCGGCCACCCCTTGGTTGGGAAGGCAGATCACTGCTGGGGAAGTCCCAGAAGAATGGGGAACAGGGTGGGTTGCTAGAAAGAGAAAACTCTGAAACAAGCTTCTTACTTTCCTGTTTCAATTCTGTCTGAGTCTGGGCCCTTCTAAGAAATCCCCATGACAAATGCCGGCCACTAGCATGGTCCAGCAGGGGCAGCTCGCCCATGACGCCACAGGACACCAGGCACATGCCCCGCTGCTCTCCGTAGCAGTTCTATCCCAGGAGGAATGCTCCGTCGGAACATGTAGGCCAGATATTTTTGAGAGGAAAACGTAGCATTTTCTCTCTTATGCAATCACATTCCTTTGGAAGAGTCACAAAGCAACCCTCTACCTGGAGGTCCTGCAGCCTGAATGCCCTCCAGCTCCAAAGCTGTCCCAGAAGTTCCCTGGTTAGGTGAAGCCCCTGCCACTGACTTAGGGATGAACACAGCACCTCCCGACCAGCAGCCAGCTGGGACCCCGCGAATTCTCAAACCCTGCCGTTAGGATGGTCCGGTCAAGCCCAAGATCAACCCCTTTTGTGCCCTTGCACGAAAGACAACTCAGTTTGTCCTCTGAAACTCTCCCGGTTTCCCAACAGATGGAGAAGGTCTCCTTCTCCTTGCCCCTTCCACATTCCATCCCAGTTGCTACTTTTAAAAGCATTTTCTCTGTCGCTCCCTCCCCGGACTCAGGCTGTTTCTACTGCAGGGTCCTCCAAGATGTTCCTGCTCCAGTAGGGGAGCTAGACAGGGTTAAGTCCTAACAACCGTGCTGGCCCCTTTGCAATCCCATCACATTTGGAAGCCTGACCTGCCTTGCTCCAGCGCACCCTGGCCACTGGCTCTTAAAACCAGCAACACAGTGGGAAACGACCTTGGAAGGTCACTTGGTCCAGCCTTCTGCATCCAGACAGATGACTATACAAGTCTTACCAAGACAATTCGTCTACCCCATCTTCTGATAGCCCTGCTACAATTTAATCGTCCTTTCAGGTGAGCAATTCTTCCTTAGATTAAACCTGATTTTTCCCTGACCCTGATTTAGGCCCCAGTATTCTCTTATCCCACCCTTTGTATCTGTGACAAATGACCGATGAGTGTTTTCTTTCTGCCCTGAGCCTTCTCAGCAGAGAAAGTTTCCCCTGAAATAAAACTCTGATTGTTCTCCTTCCTCCCCACTTGCCCCCTCTAAGCACCCTCTAAATCAGACCCGAGGCTCCGGAGGGAGTAATATCGTTTCTCTCGCAGCTGGTCTGAGTTTTGTCGTCTGGGAGACTGGGCTTAGCACAGCTTGGAGTTAGCACAGGGGCGAATGAAGCCTTAAATCTCAGGCACTTAACAGCTTCTCTGCAGCTGAGCGGTGACCGCATTTTCTCGAGTTCTTCCTCTCATCCCTCGCTCTGTCTGCGCTGCTCTGGTCGTGCTGAAAGAGGGAAGATTGGGGAAGAAAAATTAATAGACACAGGCTCGTAAAAACAACAGGCTCTCCAGAGCGCACATGAAGAAATAATTAAACAGATTGAACTCGGGAAGGCAGAAAGAGAGGGGCAGGGGCTTAGCGGGCTGAGACTGGGGCCTCTGATTTTCAGTTCCAAAGGGGCTGTGGCTCAGTGGGGAGGGATTTTTCTGCTTTTTTCTTCCTTCTGGTGGGTTAGAGTCACAACCGAATATTGTTAAGTCACTAAGCTCTTTAAAGGCCGGGATGATGCCTTGTGTTTCTTTGTGTCCACCTGGGATCCTCAGGCCGTGCCGCAGCCTGGAGAGACGAGGACATCTGATATTTATTGAGGGCTTGTTTCGTGCCAGGTACAAGGCTGGAAGCTTTATGTCCTGGTAGATCATCAGCTGAGGGTGTTTCAGACTGCAGAAAGGAGGGCAATCATTTTCTGTGACCCGGGCTAGCTGTAACACTACCTAAAGAGCTTATGATTCAGAGGCCACGGAATGTCAATAACTCTCACATCTTACCCTCCCTCTTCTCCTCCTCTTCTCTCTTCAGTGGGCGGAAGCTTTTTTTGCCATGATGGTGAAGGAAGGAGGGAGGCTGGTATTCAGAGACCCTTTAAATATCTAAAAACGTCCAGGTCGGTGAGGCCCAGGAACGCCCTGGGGCAGCGCCAGGGCTGCCGAGATGGAGCAGGCTTCCTCCCTTCCTCACAGGCGGGTACGTTCCTCTGGCCTCAGTCCTTTGAGCGCAAATGAAAATACCCTAAAAGAGACAATCCTCCACTGCTTTTACTTCTCATCAATCCTCTATTGTCATTTTCTTTCAACAATCTGAGACTAGATATTAATAGAGAAGCTTCCAGACACAGGCATCTTCCCCAGGGAAGGCGGACCTGTGCTCCCCAGCACAGCCACGGGCAGCAAGAACAGGAGCACGGGGACGAGACAGCCTGGATCCACCGCCCCTTCCACCTTTCCCACCTGTGGAAACTGCAGCACCTGACCTCACTCCTCTGGGCCTCTCTCCCGCTCTCTCTCTCTCTCTCTCATTTTTTTTTTTTCTTTTTTTTTTGAGATAGAGTCTCACTCTGTTGCCCTGGCTAGAGTGAGTGCCGTGGCGTCAGCCTAGCTCACAGCAACCTCAGACTCCTGGGCTCAAGCGATCCTCCTGCCTTAGCCTCCCAAGTAGCTGGGACTACAGATATACACCAGTGCGCCTGGCTAATTTTTTCTGTTTTTAGTTGTTTGGCTAATTTCTTTCTATTTATACTAGACACGGGGTCTCACTCTTGCTCAGGCTGGTCTCGAACTCCTGAGCTCAGAACGATCCGCCTGTCTTGGCCTCCCATAGTGCTAGGATTACAGGCGTGAGCCACTGCGCCCGGCCTCTCTCTTTTTTTTTTTTAACTAATAGTCTTTATTTATTTATTTATTTTTTTTTGAGACAGAGTCTCACTCTTGCCTGGGACGAGTGCCGTGGCGTCAGC
>CAUYSK010049517.1:0-23444 GCA_963575035.1 Avahi laniger
CATTTTAAACTGCTGTTCATTATTTACGTAAATTGGTTTCATTTGTTTGTCGTAATAAAAACAGTTACCACAAAAGCAATATGGAGATACCTTAAAGAGATACAAGTAGAAGTACCATTAGATCCAGCAATCCCATTACTGGGCATCTACCCAAAAGAACAAATGATACTCTATAAGAAAGACACCTGCACCTGAATGTTTATAGCAGCACAATTCACAATTGCAAAGATGTGGAAACAACCCAAGTGTCTATCAATACATAAGTGGATTAATAAAATGTGGCATATGTATACCATGGAGTACTATTCAGCTTTAAGAAACAATGGTGATATAGCATCTCTGGTATACTCCTGGATAGAGTTGGAATGCATTCCACTAAGTGAAGTATCCCAAGAATGGAAAGACAAGCACCGCATATACTCACCATCAAACTGGTATTAACTGATCAACACATAAGTGTACATATAAGAATAACGTCTACTGAATGTTGGGCAGGGGGAAGGGGGAGGGAGAGGGGGGAGGAGGGGACGGGTATTTGCATAAACAAAGAGTGCAATGCGCACCATCCAAGGGATAGGCACGCTTGAAACTCGGAGTTGAGGGGGGAGTGGGGAGGCAAGGGCAACATACATAACCTAAACATCTGTACCCCCATAATATGCTGAAATTAAAAAAAAAACAGTTACCACAATCATATAATCATATAATTTTGAGATAAAGTATATCAATTTTTTTATCAGTCACTTTTTCGGGGCAGTAACCTCTTTCTATTTATTTCTGCAATGCCATGTCTGTAATTACCATTTATTTTCTAGAATAGCATATTTGTTTTCTATTTATAATATGAAATTCCTTCATCAGCAACTTGTGATTTACTATCAGTATATTTCAAGTTTATCAGTCCATTACATTGTCATTCAAAAGAGTTTAGAAAATTGTGTTTTCCACTTAAATGACCGAGTAGCACACAATACTTCTTGTATTCATGGTCAGCACCATGTTAATTCTAACTACACATATAAAACCAAATAATTGTTTCTATTCTCTACCTTCATTATAGATTTTTCCCTAGCATGCAGAGATTATTAATAAAGTGCTTTCAATTACCCTGAAGGAAGGAGTTGTATACATCGATGACTTTATTAAGTGAGTAATTATTCTAAATTGAAAAATCCTGCTTAAAATGTGGTTCTAATAAAAACTAAAGAATTTTCATTTTTAAATGTTATAAGTACTGTTAATTTTCTAAACTTTAATATATGTAGCATGATATATTGGAATTAACTTCGATCCCTAATTTAAGTGTAAAAGATAAAAGAAATGAAAAATTTATTTTTTACAAAAAAATCTTCGCTCCATTCTAGAAATGACTCGTATAGTTCTCATGTTAAAAAAAAATGTTAAAAAATAAAAGAAAAAACAAGAGCTATCATTTTCTTTATGGCTGCATGAAACTGGAAGAGAGATATATTCTTACTTGGTTAAATATTTTTCACTGGTTAGATTAAACACAAAATTAGAATGAGTTTCTAACTGGTTTTCTTCAACATATTTTGCAGTAATTTGTCATTTGAAATGGTCAAGTTTTTTTTTTGTTTTTTTTGTTTTTTTTGTTTTTTACCATATACCTTCCCTAATCTTCCATACATATTGTATCTAAAAATTAAATCTGTTTCAGAAGTTTTTGGCTTCTTCTTTTATTAGTACAAGAGATGTGTTTAAGCAAAATATATCTGCTGGAACTATAGAACATATCAGTAAAGAATAAATGTAGTGTCTATACACAACAATAAAAATAATTAGAATCTTGATTATTTTAAAAGGCTTAATTAAGGGCAAAAAACTGACTTTAGTTGTGAGCTTGTAGTTTAATTTGTAAAAATAGAGTTTCTTCTGCTTCTATTGGGAAAACCAAACTAACAGGTGATAAACTGGGTGTTACTTGTTTTGTGTAAAGGAGCCAAGATACTGGGTATAAATTAAATTTCTGAAATTAGAATTAAGCCACGGTGCTGATTCCTATTAAAATATATATGATGTTATGCAATCATAGTATTTTGTGATCATGAAAATAGTTCTTCAAAAATTAATATTTATATATAAGCTTTATTTTTATAAATGTCTATTTTAAGAATGATAAAACTGATGATCATACCATTGGATTTCTTTATCTATATGTGATGATTTACTAAACCTAAGATGTATATCTTAAAATGAGATAACTATTCTCTTAAACAATTTATTTATTTTGATAAGCTATGAGATCTATGAGGATAGAAACTCTATTCACTTTTTTAAACAGTTTAGCTCTAATTTTTAACAGTTTAGCTCTAATTTTAACATCCAAATCAAAAAAGACATTTGATAAATATGTATTAAATGAATGCATGTATAAATTTGAAAATGATGCTTTACTTATTTTGATTTTATTAAGGATTTTAACAGCTTATGCATTATATGAAGCATTATATAATTATTATTATTAACACTTTAGTTTTAAAAACAAGAAACACTAATAAGATCAACAATTACCTTAAGTGAAACTTAAAAAAAGAATGATGCTGCAAAACTTCCAATGTTCAAGTCAGTATGAGTCTAGTCTCAAGACACAAAGAAGTCCTCTCTGAAGATATTTAATTAAAAAGGGTTTAAAGAGAAGCTCTAATTTGCCATGAAAATAAATTTCCCAAAATTACAGTTGTCCAGTTATAGTTAATTTCACAGTCTCTCTAGAAAAAATTCACTTTTTGTTAAGTTTTCTACAAACATTTAGATTCAATTTTAAAATGTTACTTTTGCCGCTCCGATTTAAGGGAGCAACAGAAAAACGAGGATGGATGTATTCTTTCAGTTTTTGCATTTACAATAAGCATTTTCTTTCTTGGCCAAATATCCAGCTCTTCCCTGCTAGAATAGCCAGGGAAACAGAGAATTATTAGCTTATGGTAACTAATTAAGCCCAAATAATTCCCAGGCTAAAAATAAGTCACATAACATTGTAAAAGTTAATTTAATGGGGGTAAGAACCAAGTTAGAAGATCATCGGTAAAGGTATTTTGTCTTTCAAAAAAAATTTTAAAAGCTATTGATAACAACAATTTCAAGATACCCCTTCTGCATGTGCTTGGAGATTTCTGACAAGCCACATCATGCCCACAAAGTCAGATCCTACTCCTGTGCAATCTGGATAGCCTCATCCTTCCTAAGAGAAGTATAAAGTGTGACTATAAATAATCTCTTTTTATAAACATGTCTAAATTTATTTCTTCAAAGGAATATTGTCCTTTAAAATGGACAGCTTCGGAGAGTGCCTATTTATTCCATTACACAAAGAATTTGGAAAACCTCTTTTATTATATTTTCTTACAAATATGTGAGTCATGCAAAAACAAAAATCAATCTTAGAACCTTTAAAAACATAGACTAGTTGGGGCCCAAAATGGCACAGCCTAAATACATCACTTACATTATTCATCAGTCTTGGTTCCAAATGATTTCCATCTTTTTTCTCAAATGAAATTCAAATTTAAAGTCCATCACTACTCAGTGAGTCAATAAAATATACCACAGACTAAAAAGCTACTTCCAAAAGAGCATTTCCAAAATGCCTAAAGAGATGAGCCAGTCACTGGATTGGGGCTATAAACTTTACTTGGGTACAGCCTTTAAAAAATCAGCCATATATATATTTTAAATTGTACTTCATAAATTGCTAGTGTATGGTAAATGTTATAATCCTTATTTTCCTTAAGCTCTATAATACATAAATAAGATGGTATCTGAAGAAACAATTTTAACTTGTTAATCCCTATCTACTGTGAAATGCTTACAGCTTTGAATGGGAGTCAGTAAGGAAATGCTGGGCTCTTCATGGTGCCACATGATTAATCAGAAGCCAAACCATAGGATGAACAGAGGAGTCTTAACTGGGGCCTCTCTGAAATGGTATTGACCCACCTACACAAATTTTAATCTGCTCTTTGTATTTATCTCTGACATTGATAATAACCTACTAGCCATATTTTAGACAAAATATCAAAGTTTCACTAGGGAAGTTAAATGGATGGTTTACATGTGAATAATAACAATGAAAAATTAAAGACTATCCTCAAAGAAAATAAAATAATACCTTTTCTTTTTCTTCTTCAAATATAGCTTCAAATTGAGAGTTAAACTATCTTGCAAAATCATGAAATACTCCAGGAAATTTTCTTTCTTATTATGGGAAATTATTGATTTTTATTTTACTTTCAATTGCCAAAAGCATAGGCAAAGCTATTTTATTCCAGTGCATTTTTCAGATTTTGAAATATTATATTTCCTGAAAGTAAACTCTAAATAAAATCAGATAAATAATATGTCAAGTTAGATCTTAAACCCATTTGATATTTCAGTGTAACTACCGTATCATACATCATACTCCAAACCTAGTATTAATATACAAGCCTATCTAGAATTCCTGGGTACAATTAACTCATCTATGATATATGACTTCTTGATTTTATTACTGTAAATGTTCTACTTTCTGCCACTTAAAGAAGTACAAACTTAAATGCTAGACTTAAAACTGTTACGTGCATAAATACATGAATCATGTAATCTGTCACCAACTATTAATTGAACACATACTGTGCACAAGACACAATAGAGGATACAAAGAAATAGTTCATAACCTTGAGGATTACAAAATAGTTGGTGAAAAAAAGACATGTACATGAAGCCCATTGCCAAAGTACTGGCAATACAGTACTTTGAGGCTACGTGAAATTTTAGGTTTTAAAACAGGATCAATATAGCAGTTAGAAAGATATCAAGTAAATGAGAGAAGAATGCTACATATTGAAACCTTTAAATTTTTTTTCTGTTCTAAGCATTAGCTATAATGACATTATTTCCTAAGCTTGGATTCCAATCAGAAACTGATAAATTGTAAGCTTTAACCTGTGAATTCAGTGTATGTTGTTGACTAATTGAGTAAAGAAAAGTTAAGGGGAAAAAAAAATGAACTATACCAAATGATTCCAATTTTTCTCTTGCCAACACAGACAATGAGTTATTTTTTTTTTAGATAAGACCCAATCACTATTGCAAAAGAAAATTTCACAATTGTCATGGCACTGAAATGACTTCGATAAACATTAGAGTATTGAAATATATTAAATAACAGAGGATTTATATCATTTTACTTGGTGGTTATGGGACAAAAGCAGACAAATATTTTTATTTCTGTTTATAGTCCAGAGTACTTGCCTTAATTTGTTCACTTCCTCATTAAATTTAGAAATACAAAGATCTGATGAGAACGCATGTTCCTGTGAAGTGTTGATTGAGAATGAAATGAATAATATATGAGATTCTTTTCATTAAGTTATTTCATACTTTTATTGAAAAATATCAGCATTATCTCCTGTGGCCAAAGAATTAAAAGTTGAGTTTAATATTAAAGTCTGAGCTATTAGAAACTGAATCCTAAATTCATATGGGCATATGTGGTGTGAGTCAGTTCATTGCTAAAGATGAGGACTCTAAGAAAATTTGATCAATTGGCATAAAATCTGTTTGTGATTGTTCAGATTTGAAGGATAAAAAAAATGAACATACCTATGTTTGTTTTATAAAATTTATACAATCAAAAAGTAAGAGTAAAATTATTTTACCTGCAGACAAATACTATGAAAATATTTTGGTTTCTAATGTTGATAAACTTCATTTCATTAAGTAGATAGATAATGTCCCTGAACCAATAATAATCCAGTCTCTGCCTCCAACAAATAAATTTTAAAGTACTTCTACCATAGAGAAGAAAGAACATACTTCTGATATAACACCTTAAGGTATAATTCTGATTCACAGGTGAAAGAAAGCATCACATGAGTTCTGAGACCACAGATCAATCAATGTGTAATCGGAACTGCTTCTGAATGTATGATGGGCTGAGATCGAGCTAGACTAGTGATTCTCAACTATGGATGATTTGTCCTACCCTCCTCCCTCCCTAAGGGACATTTTTGGTTGTTCCAACTTCAGAAGCCAGCTGTGCATTCCACTGGCATCTAGTTAGGGGAGGACAGGACTATTTAATAGTTTACACTGTTAAACACCCTAGACTCTACCACACAAAAGACATTCCCTCCCAATACAGAATTATCTAGCCCAAAATGACAATAGTGCCAAGGTTGAGAACTTCTGAGCAGATCCATTGTTTTCTCCCTCTTGAGAAATAGCTGAAGTTGGGGTTCTACTTACTAATAAAACTATAGTCCAAGAAAGTCTCATTGTAGCGAGTATCAGCTGATCCTCTCTAGCCATTAAAAAAAAATCATGTTTCAGTATCATGAGGGAGAAATTAGAGTTGTGGAACATGAATAAATGCCAATACCTTTTTCTTTTTCAAACGTGTTTTCAATTTAAAGGATCTTTTGGTAAAAGTACTCAATTAATTAGCTTATGGGTGGGTTAGGAAGGATTGAGTTCATCTGTTTTACTCTGCCTGTAATTTACATGTTTACTCAGGGTTCATTCAGAATAAGCAGAGAAGAGGTAAAATTCCTAATAATGGAGAAAGTAGAAGGTACTTACAGGAGATCTGGGAAGAAGAGCGAGGGATTAATTCATTAAAAAGTGATCTATGGCAATTCATTTTTATCTTCATGGGTATTAAATTACTTATTTGTAAAATATTTTGTCTTATAGTATTTATTATTCTATACAGCAGATGATTATTCCTTTTCAGTTTCTCTCAGAGACAGAAATGTGAAAAAGTCATTGAAACAAATATGTTAAAGAGAAATCATTTTTTTCCTATGTTTATTGGTCATTTGTCTTCTTTTGAGAAGCTTCTATTCATGTCTTTTGCCACTCAATGTCATTAATCATCAGGGAAATGCAAATTAAAACCACAATGAGATAGATATCACCTTACCGCAGTTACAATGGCTTTTATGAAAAAGTCCAAAAACAATAGATGCTGGTGTGGATATATAGAGAGAGGAATGCTTGTACACTGCTGGTGGGACTGCAAGTTAGCACACTTCTTATGGAAAACCGTATGGAGATTCCTCAAAGAACTACCTCAGTAGACCTACCATTTGATCCAACAATCCCACATCTGCCCAAAGGAAAAGAGGGCTTTTCATCAAAAAAGACACATGGGTCCAGGCATGGTGGCTCAGGCATGCAATCCCAGCACTCTGGGAGGCCAAGGAGAGAGGATCACTTGAGGTCAGGAGTTTGAAAACAGCTTGAGCAAGAGTGAGATCCTGTATCTATTATAAATAGAAAAAATTACCCAGGTATGGTCGTGCATCCCTATAATCCCAGCTACTAGGGAGGCTAAGGCAGGATGATCACTTAGGTCCAGGAATTTGAGGTTGCTGTGAGCTAGGCTGACTGACACTACAGCACTCCAGCCTGGGCTACAGAGCAAAACTCTACATGGAAAAAAAAAAAAAAAAAGACACATACACTTGAATATATATTGAAGCACAATTCACAATTGCAAAGATGTGGAATCGACCCAAGTGCCCATCAACTCATGGGTGGATTAATATTAATAATATGTGGTATTTGTGTACCATGGAGAACTACCCAGCCATAAAAGAGATGAATTAATATCTTTGCAACAATCTGGATGGAACTGGAAACCATTCTCCTAAATGAATTATCTCAAGAATGGAAAACAAACACCACAGGTACTCACTATTAAATTGGAACTAACTGATGAGTACACATGTGCACAGAGGTAAGTAAAACTCAGTAGAACTCTACCAGGGTGTAAGGGGAGGAGGGGAGGGGTAAAAACCTACCTAATGGGTACAATAAACACTATTTGGGTGATGGGCACAGCTATAGCAGGACTCAAGCATTACAAAAGTGATCCATGTAACCTAAAACATTTGTACCCCCTTAATATTTTGAAATAAAAATAAGAAAAGATGTTGCACAACTGATAATGGTGGTAACTACAATATTACCAATTTCTCTCAGTGATATACAACTGTTTTCTTAATCACAGTGCATATAATGCTTGGCAGGTAGCAGGTACTCAGTAAATATTTGGTGAATAAATAAATGGTTCATTATCCAACACACAGACTCTCCTTTAATGCATCAATACCTGCCATTCATTTTATTCAGTTGTTCACAAGCCCTGACTTTTTTTTCTTCATTACTTTTATAACATTCATTTCTTTCTTTTTCCTCTGAGTATGATTCCCTGGGAAACACTGTCATTCTTCCATGATTTCCTGATTGTTTTTATGTTTGTCATATTAACATCCTTTTGACTACCTTGCTGTGAAATTACTCCTTTTAAAACTTTCTGCATACTTTCTAATACTTTTTAGCACATGTCAGAGTTGCCTGTTGTCTAAAATGAAACTTTTACCTTTTGAGGTTAACAAAACTTAACACTTTAATATATTTTCATTAACTAGCTTGGAATTTTGCAGTCTATTTAAACTATGATCTTTTTTTAAAAATTACTTTCAGCAAAATAGGTAAGAAGGCCAGTATTTCACAGAACAGAAATTAACTAGAAACAAAACTTTAATCCATGTTTGACATTAGCTAGTTATATGGCTTTGGATAAATTTCTTAGATAATATCAAATATATGTCTCTATGGTTTGAGGAGAAAGAAAAATATTATCTGATATTTAGATTCTAGCCAAAGATAACATTTTGTTCAATAGCTTAATGAAAGAAAAAAATATGAAGAAGCCAAAATTTGGAGACTCGGTGCCCTTTGTTACCTTAACGATGAATAAGTTTTATAGATAATTACGTTACAGAAAATATTAGGAGGATGAAAATAAATCCTTTACCACATCATTGAAGGGAAATTATTCTCTCATAAAGAAAAAGTTTAAAAATGAAATGTTTCTTTCTTACTCATCTTGTCTTCAATCAGTCCAGCTGCCTCTTAACAGTCAAAAAAACCATTTCTCTTCTATCACTATCATTGTGTTTGAATCATCATGGCCTGGAGATGAACTGCTGCAGGAAAATGGCTCGAAAGAAATACGTACATATACATTGGCATCATTCTTCAGTCTCCTCTTTTTAGTAGCATTTCTTTCAAATCAAGTTGGCTCTCATCCAAAATATAACAAAACAAAAAAGCAACAGTTAAACAGCTGGTACCAATTATACTAACTTCAGTGGGACTACATGCTCAAATGTCCAAATAGGAAACTGGATCTATGATACAATGGACTTGTTATTTTACAACTTCACCATGGTGCTTAAGCTCAGTTTGCCCATTCGCTCCTATTGGAGAAAATCTCCAGAATCATGCACCTACACTCTTGCAATAAACAAGCATTATTATTTTAGCGAGTATAAGCTCATAAAAATCACTGCCTAAGTGAGCATACACTGTAGTGGACCTTATTTTCTGGGGGAAAAAGACAATTAAGAAAACTGAATATAAATGTTTGAATAAATACTTATAAGTAATATATTTTGACAATATCGTAGGGATATGGAACTTTAGAAAGAAAAATACACTTTGATAATGAACAAAATGAAATGCATACCATAGAATATTTTTTCCAGCATAAAGATCATTAAAAATATAGTTCTCAAGTTCATTTACAGAATGGGAAAACTAAGTAGATTATAAATTATTGATTCTTTTAAAAACATTTGTCTTCAGAAAGGCATGAATTTTCAAAACATCCTTATGTTTATGTTTTATAAAGTTGCCTCATTTTTAAGGAGCTTAGATTGCAGCCCTGGCTGTTTGAGATGCTTATTCTCAAGAATCAGGAAGTAAATGTTGGCAATAATATTAAATAGAATTTGGGTAGGAAAAATTCCAGTTCATAATTTTACTCCCTAAGAAGTACAAGTTCTAAATTTGGCAAGATATACTGGTTTTAATATGTTCTACTCTGAAATAGAAACTCTCTTAAGTTTACTTTAGGAAAAAAAAATCCATTGCTCTCCATCAAGACAAGCATCTCACAAATCACAAAGAGGATTTTGTAACTAGGCAACCAAGGTCACTGAGACTGTGACCAAGGTTTTAGAACCAGCTGAACACACACACCAGGCAGAGAGAGGATTCGAGCTCCAGGGAAGAAAATGAATGTAGTGTTTTGAAGCATTCATTTTTAAAACCTGTCATTCCATAACACTATGCAGGTGTGCACTATGAAAAACAGCTGCTACAAACCCACATTTTAAATAATAAAATTATATTCTATTCAAAAGATTCCCCATTATAAATGTACCCTGATTATCCAAGAAACTGGAAAACAAGCAACAATAATAACAACTACAAAACCGTTAGACATTTTCCTAACATGGGTGATTTCACTTCAATAGTATATGAATACTTGACTTTCCTAGACAAATGCACATGGATATAAAGAAAGGATAAATTTGCTAACTCCTATGGTCTAGAATGTTAAAAATAGATCAAACGCCTTCATGGGTTCTCATAAACCATTTCCAAGTAACTGATATTGATGTTTTATATTGACATATAACATAGCATATTGATCAATACCATAGAATTATGGTACCTATCAGAATTCTAGAGGGCAATAAATGACTAAAATCAAATGCTGTTATTGATTTTTTAAGTTGTTTGTAGAGTTGTTCGCTTCAGAAGCTCAAACATGTGAAATTTTAAAAGCTCAAAAATTGTGGTAGACCTGTAATCCCAACTAATGACGTCAGAAAATCATATTGACTCTTGCAGCCATTTACATTGTTAATGGCTGGAGTGTCTCACGGAGGAAACAGCATTGTGAACAGCTTTAAAACCTGTATGTGACTTTTAAAGGTCTACGATGTCTCAGCTGAGTGGGTTTGGCAGGTAAGTTGGATATATTTGGTTATTATTTTGGTTGTTTACTTTCATCCATTTTTTCCAAAAGTCATGTTCATATTGGCGAAAAGAGATTGCCATTGCCTATGGTGGGCATCAAAATGCTCAGAGAAGCTGTTAAGTTATCCTTGTTGAATCAAATTTACATTTAGTTTTATGACATCATATTTAAATTCTTCTAGTCTAAACCTGATGATGAAATTCCTGATTCAATTTTCTCAATATACATCTTATCTAGGAATTACGTTATATATTGACTGAAGAAATGAAAAAAATGTAGAATGTATTCATGGAATTAAAATGCCAAATTGTCTTCACTTGTTGCAAAGGCACAGCAAGAACAAACATAAGCATTTTTTAAAATCACGCATTGACTTTAAACTTCTCTCCTATATTTTACCAATTGCATGTCTAACTAAGTTTCAATGGGGCCATAATTAAGTGTAATCTTGTTGTTAATTTAAAGAGAACCTTGTGTATATTCCACAATAATGCTGTGTCCACTAGATTTGAGTGTAATCATCTCAGCACAGACACCTGGCCCCAAGCTATAGGCAACGGCTCACAACTTCCTACATGATATTGAGAAAATATATTTGTTTGCCTATATGTCTATGGGTGAAATCACGAACTGCTTGGTTTAGCAGTGTTTTCTGAACTTGTAACCTTTCCCTCTTAGTAGACCGGCAGGAGGGAATATGATGTTATATTATAGGAACTCTAGATACATTTGAGATTTTATGACCCAAAGGAAAGAACAGTAGGGAAGTAAGATTCAGTAATACAGCCTCTGGACTGATAACTGGCTGTATCAGGAGAATATTAAGTGCCACATTAAAGTTCACTTACACACTGTATTAGCAGCAAGATTGTTTTTCATGCATAAGACAGACATGGTGAGACAGCTGGACTATGGATGAAAACTATCTAGATATATTTTTTTTTTACAGATTTTTGCTTTATGACTGGCTACATGGACATCATTTTAAACATCTGTTTTGCATTTCTAAAATCAAATCTTTAAAGGTGTCCTATTATATATATGGTCTAAGGGACAAATATAAAGTATGTACTTAATGTTTTCCTAGAAGCCAATTTAAATGGAAACAAAGAAAGTAGCAGAATTTTAAAATAAATGAACCATAAGCCAAAACCTATCAAGAATATTACTAAGTGAATAAGGGTTTTTCGCTAACGTATTCACTATGTATATCTACATACTCTTCAGTAATAAAATCAAATTAAAAAATATTCTGTTCATAAGTTATCCTTTGGCCTGGTGAAAAATACTGTTGAATATTATTTATTTAGGAGTCATTATTTGGAAAAAATTATCATTTAGTAATTTATAATTCTTTACTTTTGGTAAATATGTAAATGTGTCTTCTTTAAATATATCTATAATATCTGCTAGGCCTTTTATATTGCCATAAAAACGAATGTGTTTCTAAACAGATTAGCCATAAGGTTTCCATATATTTCTGACTTCCATCGTAAAGACATCTGTGAGCCAGATGCAATTAATGAAAATATCCCTTTACTTCCTGTGTTAGGAGAAAATAATACTGATCATTTTGACCTCAAAACAACTATAGTTTTATTGTCTGCAGATTACATATTTTTTCACATTTGCTCTTAGAACAAATGATTTCCACATTAACAACTTTTTCAATTGTTTTGTCTTGTTCTTGAAGAATTGATGCTTTCTTAGTTTTTAGACAATACCTATAGAAAAGAAAAAAAACTTTTATACTAACCAGATAGTAAGTAGTCTGGCTCCAGCTACAAATTCAGCTCTCTTAGCACTAAATTCTGGCAGATAAGAGACATAAAGATAAAACAAATATTAGTTCAAATTAAATTACATATTGATATATTTATTTAATAGAGAAATGTTAAATGTTACAAGTTATTTCTTAAAGTATCTAAAATCAAATGTTTTATACTAGAAAATAAAAAGCAAATCTCTACAATTTTCAAGTCAGTTTGCTTGGGAAAATAACTTTTAATATAAATAATTTGATTAACACACTTAACACTTCATTTTGTTTATCTTGTTTTATGCACAAGCAATGCAAATTAACAACCCTATGTAAAAATACACTTATTGGAAATATTGTAAAAGAAAACAATCATGAAGAGCAGAAAGACAAAGACTTTTTAATTCTAAAGAACTAATTTTTAAGAAATGCATTGCATTTAGAAATGGAAGAAAGTGAGAAATTGATGAGAAAAATATTTTTATGAGATCTGGAGCTCTTTGAACATGCCTTTATTTTACAACCAAATACATAATGTAGAATATCTGCAAGTTAACATTTGCTTCCACCATGCTAAGGCAGGGGCCATGTTTATTCATTTCTGGATCCTGAGATTTAGCAGACCGTTTGAAACTCATTCTGAAAACAGTGCTAATTTGATTAAAAAAGAGACGAATGAATGAATCCTTTTAATCAGTTCCATCAATAACCACCTGTCAATATTATTTCTTATTAGTAAAAAACTAATTAAAGATTAATTTTTTTTTAAACTCAAGACAAGCAACTCTATTGTTGGGAATGACCTGTGTGAGGGTCTTCTAGTGAGGACTGGAAAACCTGCTAGGCAAATTCTAAAATAGCTGTAACACTTAAAGAGTAAATTTTAAGTGATGGAAATGAATAATCCTTTGTTAAAAATATGTGTAGCTGATATTTTCATTACTTAATTTATTGATTATAAAAATGCTAAAGAAGTATTATTAAATGTTTTGTTTTCATTTATAACCAAATTACAATGAAATTAGTCTATTTTTCCCACACAATTCTTTGATATTATATTGCATACACATGTTAACTTTTTAAAGACTGAAGAAATATTGCAATGAATTGTTATTGGTATCATTAATTTATGTGCAAATTGTTATATTATTAATAATCTTTTGGTTAGAGAAGAAACATAGAGGCTACAATTGTAGCATAGATTTTACAAACATAAACTGGTATATTGTTAAAAGTAGGCCTCTTATTTTAGTCTTTTTTTGTTCACAAATCTGAAAAAAAGTAATTATTTGGTTTGAAAGATAAAAGCAATTATTTTACTATTAAAAAGAAAAATGTTAATGTCTTTACTGAGTACTTAAATCATTCTCAAATTTAATGAATAGTATTGAGTTAGTTAAATAGAATTTTCAAAAGCTTCATGCAAACATCCATTACTGATCATGGTTATAAAATTGCAAACTGGTCTTGAGTTGTGCAATAGTGTGTAAATATGTGCATGTATGTGGTAGTATCTATCTGTTCTGTCAACTGTCTATTCATCTTTTCATATTGATAATAGATGTAACTATGCACTATTTTTCTTTATATAAAGAAGAATACAGAAAACTCTGTAACTTAATAGTCACGTGGAATATTAATTTGTTCATATTTTTCTTGTTACTGTTTTTCTCATAGAGTTCATAAATAAAAATAAATTTTTGTACCAAGAGTGCTTGACACTTTATTAAATTTTATACATATTATTTATAAATTATTTTGTATAATTTTTAAATAAATAATTATGTATAAATACACAAACATATCACTACAAAAATGAGAAACATGAGAAACAAAATAAAAGAAATTCCCCAGATCCAGAAATGTACCCACACCCTCAATTGTGAACTCAAAATCATATTTTTCAGATCTAGTTTTTCCTTGATTCATGTGTTTGTTTAATGTTTAAGCAAACAAACAAACAAAATGCATAATGGTGTTAAAAATAGATGTATTGATAGTAAATTTTGCAGACTGTTATCTCTAGGATAGTATTATTTCTAATTATTACAGGATGCATGAAGCACAAAATGTATATAGATAGGTGTGATTGAATTTAAAAACAATATACGGTTACACACCTTGAGGACAGCTATTGGGAGGCTTTAAATGTTGAAAAACTCCCTTTAAATCAATCATGGAAGTTTTAACGTCTGTTCTGATATTACTGCCATTCAATTTATTTTCGAGGTATAATTGCCACTCTTCACAGCAGTTCTTGCAATTTCTAGCCATAAATGAAGACCATCTACGTAGTGTCAAACTATATGGTCTGTAATATTTTGAATTTTTATCTCTTTTTTCCTCTTTACTACTTTTTATGTTGGTTAGGTTTTCAATAAGTGTTATACAATATTCTGGCAAAGCAGCACTGACCCTCAGTCTGACTCATACAGCATGATTGTTTCCAGAAGTGTAAAGACATGGTTTCATTTCCCCTGTCTTTTCTCTTCCCTTTTTTTTTTTTCCATTATAATAACTTCATGGTGGAGTGAGTTTGGAATGCATTCATTATTCCTTTTAATGAAATTGTAAAAAAGAAAAAAAAAAAGCAAATGCTAAGCAATAGATAAGACAATTATGGAAAATAAGGTCTTATTTTCTTTCTGCTTTAAAATGATATTTATTTAATTCATTGTGTGGTGGTCCTGAGAGTCAATTGAATATGTAGATCAAAAAAGTGCCTTTGCTCCAATATTATCTCCAATTTTCAGAGAGAGATGCTTTAACTGTATACATTTATACAATTTTTTCATGCTATATTAAAATATTTGCAATATTAGTTCTCATTAAAGTTCCCAATATATTAAAGATTTATATACAGCAATTTCCAATATAAAGGGTTCATACCTGAACAATCAGAACGATGCAACTATGAGTGAGTGGCAAAGTTTTTTTTTTTTTCTTAAAGGCCCAGAGAGTAAATATTTCGGGCTTGTGGGCCTTATGGTCTTGGTCACAACTATTTATATCTCCCACTGTAATGCGAAAGTCACTGTAGACAGCATGCAGATAAAGAGTGGTAGATGTGTCCTAATAACACTTTATTTTTAAAAAAATTGCTGAATTTCTTTCTCATTTTTAAAACAAAAGTTTTTAAAAGTTAGATGAAAGGGTGTGAATTAAATTGAGACATAAATCCAATCTGAAGTCACAAGAATCAAAGGCAACAAGCAAAGTCTGTGTCACGTGCCCTCAAGTAAATAAATGTTATTTTTGATGAAAGAGATTTCAGTTATAAATCTGTGATTTATTAAGACAATTATTCTACTTACCAAATACTTCTTTGTTATAGATTCAGAGAGTAAAAGCGAAAGATTGCAGGGAACATGGCCAGTGCTCCCCGCAAAAAACTGGGTCCCTTTGGTAGAATTGCAAGGGATAAGAAAATAATAGAGGAAAATGGAAAAAATAAAAGTATACACTGAGACAAAGATATAGTTTTATAAGTTTATAAAGATTATAGGCAAAGTGGGAGCTCAGGGGGCTTTGACTCTCCATGGGTCTCAAAAAGCCCCAATGAGGTCTTACATGGTAACTTATAGAAAATAGTGAATAATTGACAGGGGTAACAGATTTACATAACAATAGACAGTTCCTCTCAGGTTAACAGATTTTCAAAAGGCTTTTACAGAAGGCTTCTACAGATTCTTTAACTAATTCTATTTACATGAGCAAATGGTTTCAAAGGTTAATTTCTAAATTCTAAGGTAAGTTTATCATTTAAACAGAGGGGTTAAATAGAGATATGTAAGCTTCATGTTTATTAGGATATCGTGAATGGAGACAGGTAGTCTAGAGTGATTTAAACAAAAGCTTTGCTTTTAGCCATGGGGGAAGCTGTCGTTTCCCCGGAAGCTGTTTGTTCCAGAGGGCACTCCATTGTCAGTTCTCAGTCTATAGTTTTTAACAGATTCACCTGTGCTTTACAAAGCAAATCCAATTCTTTAGGTCTGAGAAACGCGGTGTCTAGTGGGATACAGCCGCTACTGCCTTTCAGAGATGCCCTTCCGAGTGTAACAGCATTCGAAATGCAAACCAACAGGCTCACATATTCTTTCAGGGAAAAGCTCTGTAAAACTCTCAAGACAAATCCTGTCCCCAAAACACATTTAATACTAATTCATAGAGCAACAGATTTTAATTTTGAAAATGAACCACGTGAAAGACCTGAGACCAAGGTGGATAATGATGAGCTGAGAGTTGTAGTGGCAACAAATCCATCTCAACCTACGTGTGAATTAGCAGCAAGGTTTGATGTTACTATTCCAACAATATTGGACCACTGGAAACAAATCAGCAAGGTAAAGAAGCTGGATAGATGGATATCACGTGAAATAAACAAGCATCAGAAGAGAAATCATCTCAAAGCTTGGCTTTCTTTGCTGTCTTGACATAAAGGTGAACAATTTCTACACTGCATTGTTACATGTAATGAAAAATGGATTCTTTTTGACAATCCCAAGGGTTCAGCACAATGGTTGGATAAAGATGAAGTGTCGAAACACAGTCCAAAACTGAATATTCATCAAAAAAAAAAAAGCTAATGGTGTCTGTTTGGTGGTGCAGTGCAGGTATTATCTTTTACAGTTTCATGAAAACTGGTCAACTGATTACAGGAGATGTCTACTGTAACCAACTAGATAAAATGATGAGGATGCCTGAGATTAAGGAGCTGAGACTGGTCAACAGAGACAGGCCAATGCTTTTGCAAGACAATGCTCGACCACATGTAGCAAAAACAATTCTGCTCAAACTACAGAGGCTGGACTGGAAACTCTCTGTCATCCACCATATTCACCAGATTCTGCACCAACCTGACTACCACTTCTCCTGGACCACTTCTTGCAAGGAAAAATAGTCAATTTTCAACAAGCTACAGAAAAAGCCTTTTGTGATTTCACTGCCACTTGCTCTCCAGGCTTCTTTGCTGCTGGCATAAACAAGCTACCGTTAAGACAGTAAAACTATGTTTTTAGGCAGTTTAGGTGCATACTTTGATTAATTGTACTGCTTCTTGTTTTAGATATAATAAACTACACTTTTGATTCAAATTTGGACATTTCGTATTTAATGACCTAATACATGGCCAGTAAAGTAGATTCCCTGGGCACTATGAAATTCAAAGGGAGTTCCTCATGGGAATAATTTTCTCTAGAAGAATTTTGGACACAGGAGAAGCAGTGGCTTGTCTCTCAGGAAAAACTCTTATGCAGTGCGAAAATATACAGATCATAACCAATACATATGTATTCCCATGGGAAGGAGGCAGTTAGATAAAATTCATTTACCAAACCTGAATGGTCTATTTAATAAATTAAAATGTCCAGACACAACGTGTGCAGCTTTTACTGGATTAAATTTAAGACAGGTGGCACAAGCCAAATAAGCAATTTTGGCAGTTTTTCTTTTATTATGTTGCCCTACCAATAGTTTTATAAAGGAAATTAATTTGGCAGTTCTCCAAGGAGTCAAATTATGTACTGTAGTTAACAGCAGATATTTTATTGAATTTGGAAGAACTGGTTTGTTTTCAGGTCCAAATCATAGTTTTGTCATCAAACCAGCAGCCATAATTTTTCCAATTTCATTTTTCAGCTTCTGGATCCCAATTTTGTACATCTTTGGTAGCTGTTCTTAAATCACCTTTTGAAGGCTCCTTTGGTGGGACCATGACAGAGATTTGATTAACTGAAGCTTTAACAGTAGAATTTCTTAAAGAATTATCAGCAAGGTGATTTCCCCTAGCCTCCACAGAATCTAACCTTGAATGTACAGGAATTCTGATATTAGCCAAAGTAGCTGGAAACTGGATGACATCCGATAAGTCTCATACAGAGGATCCACTCCTCCAGTGGAAGTGAGGAAACCCCTTTGCTTCTATAACAGTTCAAAATTATGAGTAACCCCCCCAAAGGCATTCCTACTGCCTGTATATGTATCAGCTGATTTTCCTTTAGTGAGGAGGCAAGCATGAGTAAGGGCACAACGTTCAGGATGTTGGGCATAAGTATGAAGCTCAGGTAAGGTTGCTTCAATAATCCCAAAAGAAGTAGTAACTGCATATTCTGCACAGTATTTATTAGAGTCATCCTTTAAATATGATCCATCTGTAAACCATTATAGTTTAGCATCATCTAATGAAGTGTCTTATAAATCCTTTGGGGAGTTAAGATAGTCAAACAGTCATTGCAAGGGGTTGGGGGGGTCTCGTTGAAGGAAGGGTAAGAGTAGCAGGATTAAGTCTGTTACACCAAGAAAGAGCTATGTTGATGAAGAGTTAACAAAAGAAGCTCATAAAAGGTAAGACTACTGACAGAGGTATAAGTGAACCTGAGGTATAATAAGTGTTGTGAATTTAGAAGAGCTCTGACAGTGTGAGAATCAAAGTGGTTAAAGGAGATCCCACAACAATTTCTTTAGTGGATCTGGCCAGTAGGGCAGTAACTGGGATAGTTCTCAACCGGGGGGTGGGGGGGGGTAATCTTTGAGATACTGGGTCTTATCTGTTGGCTCTAATACTCAATGGAGCAATGCAGACCTCCATGGTTTTGAGTTGGGACACCCAAGGCATTTCCTTTCTTTTCATAAACAGAAAGAAAGGGAGTTGACAGCTGGGGAATCCCGAGGCAGGGGAATTTTCAAGTCCTTTTTAAAATTTATTAAATGTATTATCTTTATAATTTATTTACTTTATTTATTTTTTTTATTGCGACATAGTCTCACTCTGTCGCCCCAGGTAGAGTGCAGTGGTGTCGTCATAGCTCACTGCAACCTCCAACTGCTGGGCTGAAGCATCCTCCTTGCCTCAGCCTCCTGAGTAGCTGGGACTACAGGAACACACCGCCACACCAGGCTAATTTTTTTCTATTTTTGGTAGAGATGGGGTCTTGCTCCTGCTCAGGCTGGTCTCAAATTCCTGACCTTAAGCAATCTCCTGTCTTGGCCTCCCAGAGTGCTAGGATTACAGGTGTGAGCCATCGTGCCTGGCCCATTATCTTTACATTCTTCTTTAATATTAAGTAGGGTGTGCAGGGGGTTGATCAATCAAAGAAAAGTTTGGTATCCAGTTATAGTAGTATTCAAGTCTAACATCCCTCAAAGCTGCTGTTTAGTTTTGGGTTTAAGGAACTGCAAGATACCCTGGATCCGTTCAGGGTCCAAATGTAGTCCTGTTTCAGAAATCAGAAAAGCCAAATATTTAACTTGAGTCATAAGTATTAGCAACTTTTTTTTAGAAATCTTACAACTTTTTGTGGCTGGAAGTTTTTTTTTTGTTTTTGTTTTTGTTTTTTGAGACAGAGTCTCACTCTTTTGCCCGGGCTAGAGTGCCGTGGCATCAGCCTAGCTCATAGCAACCTCAAACTCCTGGGCTCAAGCGATCCTTCTGCCTCAGCCTCCCAAGTAGCTGGGACTACAGGCATGCGCCACCATGCCCGGTTAATTTTTTCTATATATTTTTAGTTGTCCAATTAATTTCTTTCTAATTTTTAGTAGAGACGGGGTCTCACTCTTGTTCAGGCTGGTTTCGAACTCCTGAGCTCAAACAATCCCCGCCTCGGCCTCCCAGAGTACTAGGATTACAGGCGTGAGCCACCGCGCCGGGCCTGTGGCTGGAAGTTTTAATAAATCAATCCCGTCTTCCTCCCAAGCTGCAGTGACAGAGCGAGCGAAGTCAGTCATCTACATACCGTAGTAAGGATGAGCCTTGGGAAAAGCTTACATCTTCTAATATGAATCAGTCATCAGAATTTGAGAGAAATGGAAAGGACTTTCAGTATAGCCCTGAGGCATACAGTCCAAGTTTACTGCTGTCCTTCCCAGGTGAAGGCGATTAGATACTGTCTGGCTTGACCAACAAGGATACTGAAGGCACTACAGAGGTCAATTATAGTGAAAAATTTACTGTCAGTTGGTATGACAGTCATCAAGGTATGTGGGTTTGAGAATATGGGATGAGAGGATATATTAATAACAATTTTACAACACAGAGATTTTGAACAAATAAATCTTTACCTTCAACCACTGGGTTTCTTTATTGGGAGAATGGGAGAATTCCGGGGGCTGGAGCATAAGAAATTATTAAGCCTTGAGTTTTGTATTCTTTAACAATGGGTCCAATGTCTTGGAAGGCAGATTGGCTCAAGGGATATTGTTTAATATTAGGCAAGCAGTTGGTTGGATCAATTTGGATTTTGACTGTGGGTGGATTCTACCCATGTCTGTTGATGATGTGGCCCATAAAGAGATAGGTATCTGTTTCAATAGGGCATTTGGGAGCCAGCAGAGATGCCTATGGTGTATAAGACAGCATAAAAAATGAGCAGGACATCATTGGTAGAATCCAGTGGACCATGGGGTTTATCAAACTCTAAAATTATCACTTCTCAGCCTTTTGGCTAAGATCACATGTAGCATCTGTTCTTATCAGTTTAGTATCTGACATGTCCTCTATTCAAGGACAATATATTAAATGGATTTTTGGAGAAGGGAGATGCAACAGGAGCTTGCTCTATCTACTTCACACATCAACCTGGTCTTGCAGTACCTCCAGGAACAGAGCACCCCTACCCAGGGTTTAAAAAACCAAAATTATTTCTCCCTTTCAGGAGAAAGAGATGTCACCATGATTTTTTTTTTTTAAAAGACTTGTCCCAATAAATGAGCTGACACAGATTCTACCAGTAAGAAGGAATGGGTATCCTGTAAATGCCCAAGGTGAAAAATTTTGAGCTGGGACAGAAAATCCGTCAATGGTTTATTACAAACTCCCACCATTGGAATCTTTTTATTATTCCAAGGCAGAGGCTGGTTGAGATTGGTGGGGCTGAACACCAATAGGGTAGTCATGATTGACAATAAATAGTGAGGATTTCATTGCTAATTTGAAGAGTGGTTTCCCTGAAGTGATTAAAAGACTGGAAAAAGCCCCTAGATGTTCTTGGAGCCCCTTCATTAGGAAGGAGAAGCCAAAAAGTTAAGTGAAGAAGACCGTTCAGATGACTAAAGTTTATAACAGTTCTTCTTCCAGTGGCCAGATTGTTTATAATATAAAGACAGACTTCAGGAGGTAGCTTTTGTCGATTAGAGCTGTGAAACTCACCCTCAAATGTTTTCTCTGGGAGTATTTATCTGTCATAATTGGAAGTTTAGTAGCCTTCTTTTTATTGTTTTTTTTGTAGGGTGTGAGCCAACTGATTTATGAAATTAACAAGGTCAGGGGTTGGTATAGTCTACCACTTCAGGCAAGCTCTTTTAACTGAGAAAGTCCTTGAAAGAGACCATTAACATAGACTTAAGGGTGACTCTAGTAAAGTCAAGATCCATGGGAAGGCCAGTGTTTTCTCTCAATACAACCTGGAGTCTAGCATAATGGTTGTACATTGGTTCATTTGGCTCTTGGGTACAAGCTTGAATTTTATTGCAATCTATGGCTTTAGGAAATGCTTCAAGGGGAACCCTAGGTAAGTTGTTTTAGTAGTTGTAGAGACTATTCCCATATTGTAGGGAAGATTCTGGGGAAGAGGAGACAAATTTCCCTAAATCCTGTTGGGGCTGGGTCCAGTAAGCTTTCTCCATTCAGTGCTGGGCCTGGCCTTCTCCCACAAGCATGTGAACAAGTTGGTAAAGATCAAAGAAGCCAGGCTGGTAAGCTTGAAATGTAATGTAAAATTCATCGGTAGAACAATAAGGGACCTTACAAAATTCCTTGGCTACAGCAAAGGATCATTAGAGGGCCTAACCTTAAAGGGACAAGTTTTTATAGGCTGAGGTTGGAAAGCAGAAGGAGGAGGAATAATAGGGGAAGAATTATCACAAAAGGAAAGATTTTGAAAGTAAAGAAATATCACAAAAAAAGGGAAGTTTGGAAAGTAAAGAGACAGTAAGTGGTGCCTGAGAAACAAAAAGATCGAGCTTTTAAGTCCTTTATCTTCTCTAATTTTTTATTTGTGTCAGGTAACTTAGAGACAATATTTTGGAGCAAGGCAAATTTTGATTCTTGAATGCATTTAGATGTCTCAGATACAAATTAAGGTATGTGTCCCACTTAGATTGTTTTCTTTTGTTTTGTGGCTGTGGCCTTCTAATTGTTTCTGAGAAAAACAAGTTTAGGAAGATCAAAAGAACCATAGGAAAGCCATTATAATCCTAAATTATCTTTAGTAAAATTGGTCCAAGTGATGATGGACCATAATACTTAAAAATATTCCAGCTGGAATCCCCAATGGGGACTTACCTTGGCATGCCATTGAACTTTGAGAGCCCATTTTATAAATAAATTTATTTAGGTGACTTGCTTTAATGATAAATACACAGAAACCAAAATAAAAATCTAGTGTGCAAAGAGTACATACTCTCCAGAAAGGACATCAAACTCCTCTTTGACAGGAGGGAAAAGGTCCCTTATAAAGAGGAGGGGGAAAACCCCTCACACAAACAGGAGGGGGAAAAAACCCCTCAGAAATTGAATCCCAGGTAAAACTGAAGAATTCAGACCACAAGAAATGGGAGTTCAATCTTAGACAGAAACTCACCAGGCAAAAAAAAACGGCGACAGAAGAGGGGGGTTCAAGGAGGAGGCAGTCCCAAAGGCCATCAAATCTCTCCAGGTGAGGTCACTTTGGATTCCACTTGTGACACCAGGTATATCAAAACCAAATAAAGAGGCCGGGCGCGGTGGCTCACGCCTGTAATCCTAGCTCTCTGGGAGGCCGAGGTGGGCGGATCATTCTGAGCTCAGGAGTTCGAGACCAGCCTGAGCAAGAGTGAGACCTCATCTCTACCAAAAATAGAAAGAAATTAATT
>CAUYSK010049519.1:0-11590 GCA_963575035.1 Avahi laniger
TCCAGATATAAAACCATGTACCAATAGCCATCTGATCTTTGACTAAGCAGACAACAATGTACACTGGGGAAAAGAAGCCCTTTTCAATAAATGGTGCTGGGGAAATTGGATAGCCACATGCAAAAGTATGAAACAGGACCCCTATCTCCCACCATTCACAAAATTAATTCTAGATGGATAAAATACTTAAATATAAGACATGAAACCATAAGAATTCTAGAAGAAAATGTAGGAAAAACTCTTCTAGTTATTGGCCTAGGAAAAGAATTTATGACTAATACCCCAAAGGCAAATACAGCAACAACAAAAATAAATGAATGGAACTTCATTAAACTAAAAAGTTTCTCCACAGCAAAGGAAATAATCAACAGAGTAAATAGACAACCTACAGAATGGAAGAAAATATTCATAAGCTATAGATTTGATAAAGGGCTAATATCCAGAATCTACAGAGAACTCAAACAAATCAGCAAGAAAAAAACAAACGACTTCATTAAAAAGTGGGCAAAAGACATGAACAGAAGTTCTTCACAAGAAGATAAACAAATGGACAGCAAACACATGAAAAAATGTTCAGTGTTACTAATCATCAGGGAGATGCAAATTAAAACCACAATGAGATATCACCTTACCCCAGTTAGAATGGTTTCTATTAAAAAGTCCAAAAACAATAGATGCTGGTATGGATACAGAGAGAAAGTAACACTTATACACTGTTGGCGGGACTGCAAATTAGTACAGCCTCTATGGAAAACAGTGTGGAGATTTCTCAAAGAACTAAAAGTAAACCTACCATTTGATCCAGTAATCCCACTACTGGATATCTACTCAGGACAGTTTCTTGTTCCTCCTCCAGAGTTAGAAGATTTTGATCTTTTTTATCCTCCCAGATGCAATGGTATGTTACCTGTGCCCTGGGAGGAGAGAAGGTTTGCTGCCCTTACCCTAGTGACATAAATATTTTGGTTCTTAGGGGTGAAGAGCCTAGGCGGAGCTTTGTGTGTTGACCACAGAAGTGGCCACTCTCCTCTCCAGGCCTATATTACCTAAGAAGCTTCCTATGTCATACCCTCCTGTCCCTAGTCTTTCTCATCTGTATCCAGTGAAGTCCATGGAAAAGAGCCAGCAAATGGGTGCAAACTACCTTGGATCTGGGACTCCCAAGAGGTCTATGCTCTCATACTAGAACAAATTCAGTCTTTAGCAATTTGTCAAACATTTTAGCTGGATTCTTCTTACCTGCTTTTATGGGGGGCTTGTCTTCTTTCTGTGCTCCGCCACAGGTATGTTAGTCCTTCCATCTCTGTTCTTGAAAGTGTCTATTTTTCCTCAGATTTCAGGCCATTTTAAGTGCCCTGTTACTTCAGTTTTCTGGGGGGTTCAAGACAAGTTATAATTTCATACATTATTTTTTTTCTTGTTATTAAGGAACAACATTCTTTCCAGTTTGTATATCTGAAACAGAAGCTAGAAGCCTTCCTAGGGATTTGAAATGTCACATTGATCGTATTCTAAATTTGTATGTATTTGAATCCATTTCTGGACTTTCTATTCTATTCTATTAATCTGTCAATCTTTGTAGGTACCAGTTATATGAATTATAGACTTATTGTAAATGACAGTGAGCAAAAATTCATCTATTCTCATTATTGTCAGTATTCAAAATTTTCTTAGATATTCTTGCTAAGTTTATTTTTCTATATAAACTATAGAATAACTTTCACTTTAGAGCAGAGAATGAATCGAACTTAAAATAGCCCATGCTTAAGACAGCACTCTACAGCTCTAGCTCTACAAAGATTGCCCATTTATAATTCTTTTAACAATTTAATAATAATATTTTTCTTTTATCAAATCCATACTTATTCACTATAGCAAAATTAGAAAACATAGACAGGTGAGTAAAAGGAGTACAGTTAACTGAAATTCCACCATTCAACTATACCACTGTTAGCTTTGGTCTATGTCTTTATTGTTACAGAACTTTTACTACATGAGCAGACACATATTACATGCATTTTTACATAAATAGTTTCACACTGGATTAGAATCCGCATTCAAACTTAAAATTTGTCAACAATAGTTATAAATAGATACTTTCCTAGAATAGTGATTTCAACTGTGCTGTGCTTCAACCCTAAGGATTTTGAGAAAACTTTTCATTTGCTCTTCTGGATGAGGTTGGAGAATGAAGAGCTTGCCAGACTGAGCATGGCTCTAGCCCACTATTCTTTCTTTTAGCAGAACTTTTTTTTTTTTTTTTGAGACAGAGTCTCGCTCTGTCACCCCAGCTCCTGTGAAGTTATCATAGCTCACCGTAACCTCAAACTTCTGGACTCAAGCATTCCTCCTGCCTCAGCTTCCCATGTAGTTGGAACTACAGGCAGATACCACCATACCTGGATAATTTTTTTCCTATTTTTAGTAGAGATGGGGGTCTAGTTTTGCTCAGGCTGGTCTCAAACTCCTGACTTCAAACAATTCTCCTGCCTCAGCCTCCCAGAGTGCTAGAAGGCTCAGGTATGAGCCACTAGCAGAATATTTGTCTCTTTTACTTATTGGGATTCTGTATAGGTTTTAATTTAAAAAAAGAGCTCTGAAGCTTAAAATAAGCTTGAAAATTACCATTTTCCAACATCAATTAATTTATTAAGAACTACTTGAGACATACAAAAGACAGAGTATAATATAAAACCTGAGCATCTACCACTCACCTCAAGAAGTGTGTATAATTGAAGTTTGCTGGATACCTCTTTTTCATTCCTCAGAAATAATTACTATCTTCAATTTTTTTATCATTCTCCTGCATGCTATTTTATATTTTTGCTATATACGTATATATAAATAAAATGTAATATTATTCTGCAGTTCTCTATAATTAGTGTAGCATGCCGTATTGTTCCTTCTGCAATTACTTTTTTCATTCCAAAGTATGCTTTCTGCTTTTTATTATAAAAATCTATGTTTTAGATATTAATATATGTAGCTGTAGTTCATTCATTTTTATCACTACAGAATATACAATTAATTTATCCATTCCACTGTTGACGCACATTCTGCTTGTTTTATCTTTTATTGTTACTACAAATAATGTTGCAGTGAATATTTCAGTTGATCTGTCTATATAAATATGTTCGGTATGTCTTAAATGAAATACAAGTATGTGGGGCCTGGGACAGCTGGAGTCTTCTGGCTGGTTACCTCTACCCATAAGCAGATTCATCCATTTATCCAGGTGTGCCCATTATACAATATCATTATTATAATTTTCTAGGTATGTCATGATGTGAAAGAGGTTGACAATATACCCAGAAAAAGGACTGCTAGGTTGTGGATCACAGTTTTTGACTGTATTGGAAAATTTTCAGATTCCTTTTCAAAAACGTTGGGGTAATTTATATGCCCATTAAGAATATATGTAAGTTCCAGTTGCTACACAGTCTGAGAATTATGGTTTTGTTTTGTTTTTTTTTTTGCCAATCTGAAATATTTGTGGTCTTAATTTGCATATCATTAATAATGAGCTTGCAAAGGAGGTTGTATAAACCTTTGCAATATTTATCGGCCATTCAGTTTCCCTCTTCTGTTAATATTTTTCAGTATAGTCATAGTTCATATTTTAGGACTAACCCTGGAACCAAGCAGTTATATGTCTTGCAAAATCTTCTCCCATTATGACTTGTTTCATTTTCTATATATTTTTTAATGTGGAAAAGTTTTAAATTTGAATGTAATAAAATATATCAGTATTTTCCTTTATGGTTTTATCTTTGTGTTTTATTTAGAAGTTTTTATCTTACCTTTAGATCACAAAGTCTCCCAAATTTTATTAAAAATATTGAAGTTTTGCTTTTCATATTTAGGTTTGTAATTTGCCTAGAATTTATTTCTGTGTGTGGAGGTGGGGATCCAATTTTATTATTATTTTATTTAGATAAACAACTATTCCAACCATTCTTTCTCTAATGATTTATGATGCTACATCTGCCACTTACTAAGTTCCCATAAAAGTTTGGGTCTATTTTAGAATTCTATGTTTTGTATCATTTGTTTATTTTTCTATTCTTGAGTGAATTCAACATTGTTTTAAATACGATTTTATAATGTCTTGATAGTTCTTGGTAAAACTTCGCTTTATCCTTAGTCTTTATTTTATTTCATTTGTTTTATTTTTATACTTAGTCTTTAAAATTGTCTTGGCTATTCTTGGCACTTAGGTCACTCATAAAACTCAAATTCTTAATCTCTGAGCAATAATGTCCCTAAATCATCTAATTTTCTTTTTTGTTGTTGTTACTATGTAGAAATGCAATTGGTTTTTTAAGTTGACCTTGTATCCTGATACTCTGCTAGATTAATTCTTAGTTCTAGTAGTTACTTTGTAGATTCCTTAGGATTGTTTATACAAATAATATGTCAGATAGTTATACTTTTTCCTTCCAAATATGTATGTATATTGTTTGCTTTTCTTAATACACAAGCTAGGACTGCCAATACAATGTTGAATGGAATGGGTAAGGTAGGGGACAAAGAGGGGGACATTCATTACTTGCTCCCGACCTTAAGAAGAAAGCATTTAATATTTCACCATTACGTTATCTGTAGGCTTTTATAGGATGACCTTTATGAGATTGAGGAAGTTTCCTTATATTCCTATTTTGCTGAGAGTTTTAAATTATGAATAGGTATTGCATTTTGTTAAATGTCTTTTTGCATCTATTGAAACACTCATATGGTTTTCTTCCTTTACTATGTTAATATGATGAATTATATTGATTCTCAAATGTTAAACCAGCCTCTCAATCCTAGTATAAACCATATTTGATTATGATGATTTATCCTTTTTGTGTTTTGGTTGACTTGTTAATAGCATTAAGGACTTTTGCATTCATGTTCATGAGGGATACTGTTTAAATGTTCTTGTAATATTTCCATTAGGTTATAGTATGCTGATCTGACAAAATGAATTGGAAAGTGCTCCCTCCTTCATTTTCTGAAGAGTTTGTGTATAAAATTTGTTTTATGTCTTCCTTAATTTTCGGTAGAATTTACCATGGAAACCATCTGGGCCTTTAGTTTTCTGTGAATCACTGCTATTTTAAAGTCTGTTTCCGATAAAACAGTTGTATATTGGGTCAACTTGGACAAGCTGTAACTACATTTCAAAGAATCCCCCTTTCTGTTTAGCTCTGGGGTAGAGTTAGCCAAAAGAGAAATATGCGTGAGGTTTGGAAGGCAGAACTGAAATGGCAGCTAATATACTCTGATAGTTTTTGTGGTTAAAGGTGGTGAGATACAAATGCAGATGTGCTGGTGGATTCCAATCTGTCCTTGTTCTTTCCTGCTCTATGTCCAATTTTTATTACGGATTACAGAAACTGGTGACTAACAATGACCCCAGGCTCCTCACTAGATGAAGAGGCAATTATCTTCCATACAACTGATCCAGCTTTCTTTTTCAGGCCCATTCCAGCAGCTGGATGTGCCTGGCTTCTCAGGTTAGCTGACAAGCTTCTATTTGGCCAACCATATCAGTGCTTCAGAGGCGCTGGTTAATGACTTTTCTCTGATCCACCAACTCGATCTTGCAGATCCTTACTTCTTGTTTCTCTTAAAATTATGTCTAGAGTTACTGCTACAATAAATTCCTTAATTCATAGTACTCATATTTGTTCTGCTTCCCCTGATTGAATTTTGATAAAGATAAATTAAAAATTGGAATTTCCGCCAAGGTGGGAGAATCATTTGAGGTCAGGACTTTTGAGACCAGCTTGAGCAAGAGTGAGATCCTGTCTCTACGAAAAATAGAAAAATTAGCTGAGCCCTAGCCGCTTAGAGGGTTGAGGCAGGAGGATCACTTGAGCCCAGGAACTTGAAGTTGCCATGAGCTAGGCTGATGCCAGGGTACTCTGACCTGACAACAGAACAAGACTTCTGTCTTAAAAAAGAAAAAAAAAAGGAGGTTGCAGTGAGCTATGATGATGTCACTGTACTCTAGCATGGTGACAGAGTGAGATGTTATCTCAAAACAAAACAAACAAACAAAAAAAGACATTGGAATTTCCTATGGATCTGTTTCTATTGTCCTTTTTTCCTTTCTGTTTTCATGGTCATTCAGTTTTATTTCCTTGTATGCCTTGTAATTTTTTGATTGAATGCTAGACATTGTGCATAAAAATTACAATAACAATTTGAGGCTCTGAGTGATGTTATTTTCTTCCAAAAAATGGTGTACTTTAACTTCTGGCAGGGATTCAGGGTAAGAAAAATCATCTTAATCTTGTTCAGGATTGAGCTAAATTCAGACTTTGTGATGGCTTATTTCTTTTAAATTTATGCTTTTCTTTTGGAGTGTAGCCCTTCAAGGATTCCACCTAAAAGTCTGGGATGTTTAATTCAGTTCTTCTCCTTTGGCAGGCCATGAACTCCTGTTTCCATTTTTCTGCCCTGTGAGAGTGATAACAGCTGCTCAGTTTACCAGTCTCTACTTACAAATTGAGAAATGTCTTTGGGGAACAGTGGAACTGAATGTTGGGTTCACTTTTTTGTGCACCTCTTCTCTTTAAGATCTTGGGCTTGCTGCCAAATCTTCTTGAACAAAAATTATCTATATCAAATCCAATTCTTTCCCTCTCATTCTCACCTGAACAGAATTCAGCTCCACCATTGTACTGAAACTGCTCTTGTCAAGGTCAGTATTGCTATATCCAGTTGTCAGTTCTCAGTCCTTATCTGGTTGTAGCAGCAATCATTGCTTCCTGGAAACATTTTCTTCTTTCTACTTTCAAAATAGATTCAGAATCCTACTACTGTTTTTCACACCTTCATTGCTATCTTCCTGGGCTGAGACACTACCATATTCCATAGGGATTACAGTAACAGTCTACTAAATGGTCTAAGGGAGATTCTTTAAAAACCTCAATCAGATTATGTGATACTCTCAAATCCTTCAAATGGCCCCAATCTCAGACTAAAAACTTCAAGTACTTATGATCATATGTAAGACCATACATAATCTTGCCTTCCAGTGTCCCTCGGGCCTCATCTCCTATACTCTTGTTCTTGTTCACTTAGCTCCAGCTACTTGGCCCTCTTGCTATTCCTTAGGAATGTGTCTGCCTCCTAGCCCTTGGACTTACTGTTCCAAATGGACATACTTGGAATGCTTGGAATCCAGAAACCTTGATGGATCACACAATCATTTCCTTTAGTCACATTGGTGATGTTTTTCTTGACTAGCCTATTTAAAATCAAAACCCTCCTCCCTAATATGCTCTTCCCCAACATTCCTTAAGCTTTTTCTTATCTCTGCTTTTTCTCCAAGGACTTATAATTTTGACTATATTTATGTTATTTTTCTGCCTCCATCTAGTGGTATATAAGCTTCATTCTGGTGGAGTTTTTGTCAGTTTTGTTCACGGCTTTATCCCTAACACTTAGAATAGTACCTGATGTATGGTAGCACTCAATATTTGGATAACTCTAGTCAACTTTCAATGGGTTCTGGTGAAATTTACAAGTCCATTCTGAAAAAGTGATGACCATACCTCAAGGTTTAAATTTCAGTAATTAGGTTCCTCTTAGATTACATTCCTGTCATCAATTTTTCCTTGCTTTTGTTCTTATTCTGGTTATATTCCTCTTCTTTTTTGGGAGGTGGGAGGCACTATTCCTCCTTTACTCTGTATCTTTTGATAATGCTACTTAACCATGAAACTTTATTTCAGCCTTGCCCAGAGTGGTAAATAGGGACCCAGGACTGTCCAATCAGTACTCCATTTCCATGGAAAAAGAGATAGTTCAAGGGATTAAAATGGCTCATTTCCTGGGATTTTATATATTGGATGTTGGGGTAAAAGAAATGATTTCTTTCCTCTGGCCTTGTTAGAGCCATCCATAGCCATGAGTTTTCTCCATTTTAGTAGACGAGATGAGGCCAATGCAGAGAGAGACAGAGATGACATGCAGTGGATTCAGTCTTGCCTAAGGACAGCTATACTTCTGAACTCCCCGGTAACTTGAGCCAATATATTTCATCCATCCTCCCACCCCTAACCTCCTAGGCAATTTGAGTTTCTTCGCTTGTAACTTGATAAGCACTGAAGAGTATACTCCCCATTTTTATCTTATCTCTCCTCAGACAAAAACCTCTTGTTAGGTTCCTTTTGCAGGGATCCACCAGAGATGTTCTTTTCCATTGAGGTGAATCTGCTTCACTTTAAATTAATTCATCTGATTACAAACTTCTGCAGTTCAGTTTCAGAGATTAAGATCTTCCCTAGTATTTTTCAGATCGATGGAGTGCAATCAGCAGTGCATTCTCAACACAGCTAGAGATCTAGAGATTTCTTACTCCTCACTGATAATTCTTTTCACTCCTCTTTAAAAGCCTTGAGAATTTCCCCCCTCCAACCCTTAGTTACACGTCAACCCAGGTGATCTAGATTACTAGATTAGAAACATACAGGGCAGTAGTTCTCAAACTTTAGCTTGCCTCGTAATCCCTTGGAGGGCTTGTTGAAAAGACTACTGGGCTCCATCTTCAGGAGGTTTGGGGTGTGGTCTGATAATTTGCATTTCTAACAAATTTCCAGGTGATGCTGATACTGTTGATTTCTGGATGACACTTTGAGAATTACTGACATATATATATTCCTATATTATTCATATATTAATATATATTCATATATTAACAGGAACTGGTTAAGTTGGTTAAGCACATCTTCCCTTAATCCAAGGAAGATTACCTATAGTAACTGGCCGTCCTGGTTTATCTGGCCACATAAACCATGCAGCAAACGGATGCATATTTTAGATGCAGTAGTCTCTTTATCACGCTGTGCTATGGTAATGACGCACTTTATAGAAGGCAGGAAGCTCGGGCCTCAAAGTGAGAGGGCAGTTGTGTTGCCTTTCCTAAGAATTAACTGAAGCTTGCAGGAGACCTAGATTTTCGGACATTTGCCTCCCCATACCTGGAGTTTCAGGCTTTTCCTCTTTTGAGCAAGCAGAAATGTAAGGGATTGGCTACCCTTTTCCTGATTAAATGTGTAGGACTGTGGCCCATCTACTTGTCTCATATGAAAAAACAAAAAAGCCTTTTACAATTTGATTTCCTGGTAAACTGGATTAGATTGTTCTGCAGTTGTACTGTTCCCCTGTCAGGGAATATGTGGTATGGCAGCACACATCATCTTTTATTTTTAAACTATCATTGGTGTTATCCAAAGCTTGATATCTATATAATCTCCTTTTAACTATTAACATAGGATATGTACATTTAGGCTCTCACAAGTGATTTTGCTTTTGAACTATTTCCATTCAGAGAAGAGACAACTGATACTGTCTCAAATTACGGTTCCTGGACCAACAGTATCAGCAGCACCCGAGAACTTGATGGAAATGCAAATTCATGGATCCCACCCTAGACCCTAAACGCTGAATTAGAAACAGGAGGGTCCAAATTGTGTCTGAACAAGCTCTCCAGGTGATTCAAGTTCGACAACCACTGTCGTAGAGGAATGATTAAGCTAAACACTCCCAGGACAAGAAAGGTGGTGAATACTGAACACTTGGATGATAGTACTATGATCCCTGTTGCAACTACATCGTCACATTTATGGAAGCACATAAATACTCTAGCTTTTGCTTTTGAGGGCAGAAATAAGAAATGATCCAAACAGAAACACTACATGAAATGCAGAGACAAATGAGGATAATCTACCTTAGATGTACAAACCAACACTAAAACCAATGAGAAAAATTCTGAGAACTGATACAAAGTATTTATTTTTGCCCAATGAACCAATGTGTTGCTTTTATATAATAATGACAATTAAAATAATCCATTTTTCCATATCTAACTTGTTTGCAATCTTCAAAAATGTTTTACATTTAATTTTCACCTAGTGACTTAGCCTAGACTTTCTAGTATAATTATTTTCCTCAATTCACAGTTTACAGTACAATTTATCTTTCGTTACAAAATTACAGTTACATAGTATTTGTGGCTTTTATTATAGTTACAAATTCTTCATGGGAAAAGGATATAGATGAGGTTTTTGAGGAAGCAAGTCTAGCAGACAATGTGATCAATAAATGTCTAAATGAAGTCCTTAATCTAGCTCTCCTGTTGCCTCTCCGACCTGCTCTACTACTCACTCACTCCACTGTAGCCACATTCACCTGCTTCTCAAACACCTGAGAACGTCTACACCTCAAGGCCTTTGCTTTGTTATTTCCTCTGCCTGGAAATGCTGGTCTCCCAGATATATGCAGAGTTTTTGCCCAATCATTCGTGCAGTTTTAGCTCAAATGCTATCTTCTCAGTGAGGTTTTCTATTATCAGCCCTCCCTTATGCCTGAAATCTCTTATCCTGCTCTATTACCTTGTAAAATAATGTATAATTGTTTATTTTCAATCTTTCTGACATTTGAACATAGCCTCCACCAAGCAGGGATTTTTTTTTTCGTGCCTGTTTTGCTTTTGGTTATATACCCCCCACATAGGATGGTGTTTGGCATTTCAGTGCTAACAAGAATTTGTTGAATGACTGAGACAAAGTAAGCAAGAATCAGAATGTCTATATTTAATAACTTTTAAAAACTTTCTTAAAAACCTTAAAAAGTCAGCCAAGACTTTTTCCTCCACAAAACTTACCACAATTTAATTATTTAGATTTACTCTTTCCTCTTTAAACATTTGAGTAAACACCTACTATGTGCCAGGCACTTTGCTATGTGCTGAGAACAAAGATGAATAAGGCCCTGACCTTTCCAAGAGCTCATAGTAAAATAAACTTTTTTAAAAATTTAAAACGAGAAATACAAGGTATGTGTAGGACTTGGTATACAGAAAATTCTAAAGTTTAGCTCCCTTCCCCTCTGGTGTTCCCTCTGGTATGAGTAAAGCAAATACTAGACATTAGAGGTGCAGTATAGCATGAAGAAAGAATGAGATAGGCAGGACTTCAGTTTCAGACAAAAGAATAGATCACAGATTGTAACACTCTTATGCAGAAGACCATTATTTAACAAGGTTAGTCTGTCCTGAAGGCTGACAAATTGCTCAGATGACCTGAGAATATTTTGAGAACCATTATGTAAACTTCCAAAGTATCCAAAATTAGCAATATCCTGACATTCCAACAACTATTAATTATAATTAAAATAAGAAATATAGGCCGGGTGCGGTGGCTCACGCCTGTAATCCTAGCACTCTGGGAGGCCGAGGCGGGCAGATTGTTTGAGCTCAGGAGTTCGAAACCAGCCTGAGCAAGAGTGAGACCCCGTCTCTACTAAAAAATAGAAAGAAATGATCTGGACAACTAACTATATATATATATATATATATATATATATATATATATATATAAAAATTAGCCAGGCATGGTGGCACATGCCTGTAGTCTCAGCTACTCGGGAGGCTGAGGCAGTAGGATTGCTTGAGCCCAGGAGTGTGAGGTTGCTGTGAGCTAGGCTGACGCCACGGCACTCACTCTAGCCAGGGCAACAGAGTGAGACTCTGTCTCAAAAAAAAAAAAAGAAATATAGCAATTAACAGTTAAGTATTAATTAAAACATTTACTAG